>VDFB02275281.1:0-12807 GCA_007258455.2 Sequoia sempervirens | reverse complement strand
TACTTTCAGCCCATTCATCTAAAAGAATATCAGGAATTCCAGCAGTAGATGTATGTGAAACAGGAGCAGCATGATCATCTTGGTCAAAAATGACACAATTTGCATTCATCGTACTGGGTATATAAGGTTCAATGATATCCTTTGCAAGTGATTCTGACTTTATGTTTACTTTTGTTCCATACCTTGTGCGGAAAATCATGTGAGACCAATCGGATGAGAGATAACCTCCTATCTTGGCTGTAAATTATCTTGATAAGCAAAGGCCAAAATAGGGAGGCAGATCTATTACATATATGTCTTGTGGAATAGAGAAAGTAGGGCAAGCGTGTAAGGTCAGACTAGAATTTTTTATGAGGCCTATCGAGTTGACAGATGTACCATCTAACTGGACTACTCCCTTTTCTATAGGCTCATATTTTAATTCTAACTGATTAGCTACCCTTTTTGGCATTACAGAACAAGTTGCCCCACTATCAACCATACAATTATGGACCAAATTCTTTCCAATGACTAAGGAAACATAGAATGGAGGAGGTCTCACATCCTTACCTTGAACTATGACATTTGGTTTGTTGTCCATCACTTTCACTTGATCAACATTTGTCATGACTACCTTCTCTTGATCACCAGCTGCATGTTCTTGCGTATCTTCACCACTCAATGCTTTCTTCAACATCTCAGCTTGTCCGGGAATGGACAAAGAATCCCACATAGTCATTGATACGTTCATTCTTTTCATGTTGTCCACAATGTTGTAGGGCATAGCTAGATGTACTTTTTGGTGTATCTTAGCAACAACCGGATCTGTTTCTTTGTGAGGCTGACTGCTGGTTGGCTGATTTGAAGACTTCTGTGGGATATCGAGATTTTTTGTGAATGATGGTCCCGTAGTTGCAGGTTCTTTATCTTTACCAACTGCATGTTATGCTTCTAGAGCCCTCTTCTTTGCTCGGGTGAGCGTTGCAATTGTTGGATCACCATTCACACCACAGAACTCTTCACTTTGCTAGTTTAGGAATCCAGTCTCATTAGGATGCACATCTCGTTGCTGCTCAGGTACTTCAGTAGATGCATCCAGTTGTGAACTTGTGGCATTTTGAACCATCAGTGCTTGATTGATAATACCATTGGAACATGTTGCTTGATTATGCACTTGATTACATGGAAAACACCATTCATAATCTGCTGCAAGATTATTCTGAGCTGGAACAATATCTTTTATCTGATTTGCTGCATTCATAGGCACTGTATTATGTGTCAGAAATGGCCTTTGGTTAACATTTTGTCGCTGCCCTTGATAATTTCCTTGGTATAGTTGTCTATTTTGCTGATATTGTTGATTGAACCCTTGATTTTGATAAGGCTGATTCGCTCCTTGTTGCTGCTGGTTATATTGTTGAAATGATGGCCTTGGACCTTGGTACTGCTGCTTTTTCATGCTGGTTAGCTCATTTCCCAAGGTCTGCAAAACCATTTCAATCTTTTGCTGGCTGCTTTTAATCTCTTGCAGCTCAGTTGAAGGTCCAACAATCTCTATAGTTGGAACAGTCGGTATTGCAGCAAGAGGAGGTATATGCAATGGTATATTTGGGTGAATATCTGTAAAATATGGCATAGGGGGCCTAGGAGCTATTTTTCCTGCTTGAATAAGACTATTTTCTGCTCTTATAGCTATACTATAAGCTTGAGGTAATGATAGACCTCCCATGGATTGTATCATCACTGATATATCACTATTGAGACTCTTTAAGTAATACAAAAATGCGTAATCAGCAGAAGGCCTTACCATAGCAGGTATCCTATTCCAAGTCTTCTGGAAACAGATGTTGAAATCCGTCATTTGCTCTTGAGGGGCTCTTTTAATAGTTGTCAACTGCTCTACCAAAGATAAGTGATCAGACTTGTCTTCAAAAAATGTGGTAAATTTGTCACCAAGATCATCCCATGTTGCAATAGAGCCCACTGGCAAGCTTCTGAACCATTCCAGCGCCTTCTTCTTGAAAGATGCAGCCAATAACCTTACTGCTACGTTCTCTTCTGTTACATGATGCACATTGCACAACGCTGCCACATCTCTTATATGTTCAAACGGTGTTATTTGCCCTTCTCCAGTGAATTCTGGCAATCCCTTTAATGCTGCCAAAGGAATATCATTATGCTGCACTAAATTAAGGGGACTACCCTGATTAAATGGAACAAAAGCAAAGGCTCTTGGTACAGCCATACTATGAGTCTGTGTTGATATACTTGCTGAAACTGAGCTTGCACTTGCTGGTATAGTACTCGAAAATGATGAAAAAGTACTTGTAATTGTAGTAGAAAAGCTTACACTTGCTGTACCAAAATTGCTCCTACCTTTTGGGAAGTTGAAATTCCCAAAAACAGCAATAGGTGGCTCTTCTCTGACAGTTGGTGATGCTGAGTGTCTCACAGGACGTTCACTATGCAATGATCTTCCTCTTCTGGCATATACTCTTGGAGGAGTTGTTTGCACTCTTTTTGCATGAGGAGTTCGATCAAGAGTCCTTCCTTTCCTTTTAGGTGATGACAGTTGCAGATATTCAAAAGACTTTGAACTTCTAGTTTCCACCTTTCTCATATAAACTTTTGCATTGGTCACTTTCCTTCACAATGGAGTCGCCAAATATGCTGAAACTGAGCTTCTTTAAAGCTATAAACCTACTGTAGCATATCAAAACAGCAAGAATTGATAAAAAATTATGACTTCTTCTGTCCCACCGGGCGTGCCAAAAACTGTTATGCACCAAATTTGCACCCTACTGAGATTTTCAAGTTCAGCAATCTGGCATAACATGGGACTCAAATTCTACATGTGGGATATGCAATACTGAAAATGAGACCTCCGGATTCTAGGCCGGTTCCTGTTGAATAAATATCTATTTTTGCTCTTCAAACCTAAAGACTTTAGAGGGAAAAGGGGAAGAAAAGGGATAAAAATTACTTGCAGATTTAAACTAATTAATGGGTGATACACCAAAATCACTTTCCTTAGCACAGAATGAACCTACAGCCATTTATATGATGATACAATAACTGGTAAAACCCTCAACACATAAATATTTCAAAGGAAGATCTGAAATCAGAATGATATTTAAAGGATGTTAATCACAGTAAATATATCTAAAAATTGATACAACCCTTAACCTGTGAAGAGAATTCCTAGTCACAAAGATGCCAAAATGAGACAAACTTAAAAGGTTTCAGATAAGAAACACAGAAAAGAAAGATCAATCACCAATCTGCATACAAATATGACACCAGAAATAGATCAAAGATGTTGTATAAAGGCTCTCAAAGGCCCTGGAAATACATACTCCAAAGTCTGATACAAAGCTTGGAACAAAATAGCACCATGTCCTCCAGAAAGTACAAAGTCTCTTCCACTCCAGAATTTTGCATCCATAAAAAGAAATGAGGAAGAGAATAAATAAGCTCAAACTCTTCACCCTAACCCTAGAAAAAGGGCCCCACCTTGGATAAGGGGTCGGATTTGGTAAAAATGCCCTAAAAGAAGGCTCTCAAACTTTCCAACAACTTACCCAAAATAGGAAAAAGTCTCCCAGACCCAGATAGGAACAAAAATCCTCATAAAGAGGACTCAAAAGACTCCAAAAAAGGTGTCACATCAGTCAAAAACTCCTCCCCTGAATCCAGCAACCCAAAACCTCCACTTGACATAAACAGATTGTCATATCTCCAAGATTTAATGCTCCACTTAAAGGCTCCTCTTGTCATATCTCAAATATCTTCAACTTGCATTAATAACATTTATTTTTCAAAAGTGATTTATAGTTTATCACTTTAAAAATAAAGTTTTACAATTTTTTAAAGTGCAAGTTGGAATACCACCTAGCAAGGTCAAATTTAATTCTGCATTTAAATAATATCATTTATTAAAAATGATTAACAAATCATTTTAATAAAGATTTTACAATTTGCTTAAAAATGCAGGAATTAAAATAAACTAAGCACTCACTTTGCATTTTGATAAAATCATTTATTAAAAATGATTTTAATTAAAATCTTCATTTTATTTAAAAATTTAAAATTTAAAAGACTCTAAACTTTAAACTTTTGCATTTTTTAAATAAAATCATTTATTAAAATGATTTGTCAATCAATTTTAATAAAGATCTTACATTTTGATTTTTTTTTAAATGCAAAATTAAAAGATTTCCTAAGCATTCATTTAAATTTAAAAAAAACCTTAGCTTATTGACTTGAAGGAATAAAGCTAAGAGGAAAAGGAAAATGAGGGCGAACACTTAGGGTTCGAACCCTAAAAGAAGACAAAGGCATTCATTTGCATTTTATTTGTTTGCTTCTCCTTTGCTGGGCGCCGCCACTCCTCAAACCCTAGCCACGAATTTGATTTGTTCTGGTATTTTCTGCCATGAGGAACTTCGAATCTGGTCATTTTTGAGCCGAAATAAGAGCATGACATTTTTTGAAAAAACGTTGAGGCACTTTGGGACGCGATTTTCTGCTATAAATGATGTTCCTTCATTGCTATGTGATCTTCTTGCAAATCTGGGCATGAATCTACACTTTCTTTGGCTGCTATGAAGATCTAAAGTTGTGAACTTGCTGTATTCCTCTTCAAATGCGAAAAAATGAAGATTCATGAGGTATTTTGAATAAAAGTCCACCTTTTATTCTTTTCATGCAAATCTGGCTGCGAACTTGCATTTTTCTGAAAGTTTCTTCATTTTTGTAAGCTGCGAACTTGAAGCTTTGAAGTATTTTCTTTAAAAATAAAGAATAAACTTGCTATAGACTCGAATCTGCCTTCTGTTCTTTGAATCTGCAATATTTCTCTCTATTTAAGCTGCACCATGGACATTTTCTTTTGATTTCTGTAAAAAGTTTCATCATGAACTCACAGGAGATAAAATACTTTGATTTCTTGTAGAAAAAACAGCCACATCATGATTTCTTTGAAGCGTCTTTTCCAGAAATAAAGAAACAAACATGATATAAAGTAAAATCTGGTCTTTTCTTCTTTAGATCTGCAACATACTTCACTTTTAAGCTAGTACATGAAGATTTCCTTTTGATTTCTGCAAAAAATGTTTAACTTGAACTCTTAAGAGATGAAGAACTTCGAAATCTGGTTTATGTTCTTTTGAATCTGCAATAGAAATACTTTGCAAGCTGCACCATGAGCATAAAATTCTGATTTTGGAGCTACAACAGACAAAATACTTCAATTTCTATAGACATACAGCCACGTTTTTTGCTAAATCTGGGCATTTTGTAACTCATAGAAATCTGATTTCTGTTTTAAAAACAAGCTTTTCTCATATTTTTTAAAAAAACTCCTCTGGTTTATTGTTAATCTCTCACTGTATCTAAATTCCATGGGCTGCATTTTCTTTTTTTACTGTCTTAGAGATCTGAAGCCAAAAGCTTACCCAAATTCAATGAAAATATAGAACAAAAGTATGTCTTTCTTTTCCTTCAAAGAAGTGAAGAATAGTTATCTTTCCTTCTGTACTAAATGTCCTTCAAGTTCTCTTTAATTCTCACTGTTGTAGCTCTTTTTGTTTGATTTCCTGTGTTGATGGATTTAAAATTGAATCATTTAGCAATGAAAACATAAATATGTTCTGTGGATTTGGTCACTTTCATGAATATGCATACATTCGGAACCTAAGATCAATGTCATGCTATCACTCTGTCTTTGACAAAAGAAACTTGCAAATGACTGTCATTGTTGTCCTCCATACTGCTGTGCATAAACTTGATCAAGAGACCGATCATTCTTAGTTCTTTGTATGAACACAATGGTGTCTTTAAGCTGAAAATAGGTACTTGATATGCATGATCATAAGTAGAAAATGACAGAAATTTTTGTATTGTTGATTCACTTGACCAAACTATAGCATGTTTATAACTGTTTTAGATATATTGACATTGTTGTTCCAGTACAATTACTTGGAAATACTTTTCACTGTTTCACTGTCTCTTTTGCTTTGATCTGATACTGTGTCTCCATAGCTGTCTTCTTTTGGAAAATGTTTTCATTACCATTAATGTCTCTTTGTGCATCTTTGTACTTGAATAGAATGGCTCTCTTTACACTGAATTTATCTCCTGCAAGATTGATGTTAATAATTTGCCTATGCATGGTGTCCTCTTCTCTATTTTCAGCTGTATATAACTTGTCTCCTTGATGTTCTTGTGCTTCCACTATTCTAGAGTTACTTGAGAATAACAAAGAAGGATAAGACTTATGCAAGTTTCTTCTGCTGTTTATTAAATGAAAGCATAATGTAATTGCTCCTTTAATGTTTGATAGTCACTGTATCACCATAGCTGTTTGGCTGTTATTTAGCATGATCAGTAACATATGACTGCTCCTTTAAGACAAGAGTTGGGCTTTGAGGCTGAAAGCCGTATTTCTTTTTTTGACAGTCCTCATCTTTTGATCTTGGCTGTATTCTTTCATTTGTAAATTCTATTTTTTAAGAACTCCAACTGTTTTACTCTCATAGAATAATCACAGCATAAGCACATTGTTTTACATGCCTGTTTGATAAAAAATAACTTATGCTGCATCTTCCATTATTCTTGGATGCTGACTTAAAATAGAATTTGCTGCTTATTGTTGAAGAACTCATAGAAAATTAAATTATTGAAAATCTGTCCTACACTTGAATACTCAGAAAATCACAGTGTGTTGCTAATACAGTCCATAACATCACTATTGTTTAGCGTTCAATGGGTTCTTAGGAGTTTCAGTGATGAAATAGATTCAAATATGTTGTTATTGAATTGAACACTGCTGCTATGAGTTGCTTTTATGACAACCTTTTTATTTAAGACTGTAGTTGATATCAATGACTCTCACGTATGATGTGAATGAGAGGTATTTACCTTATATGCCGAGCTCTACCCTTGTGGGAGCCCGTTTTACTCCACATATTTGATAAATGAACATGATAAACCTGCTTCTGCACACTGAAACAAACATGTCAGCAAAATACAAGAAGCTGAAAGCTTCCATTGACTTACATTCCTTCATTTTCTGATTTTTTGCAGTTATCTGATGCATGCCTGATCGACTGCATGTTATATTTCTTTTGGTAGCGTAGATGTATAATAGGATTGATCTGTTATTGCTTAGAGATTAACTCTAACGTCCTCTTTCATATTCCTTGCAGACGCTTTTGGAGCTGGAACGAAAGCTACAACTGAAATTGGAGCTAGAGCTGAGGTCTTCAACTGTCAACGATTCATCATTCCAGGAAATGACGAATCACCTCCTACCCTATGTCTCTATTATTTTCAGTTGTATAGCATACAATTATTTATGCATTCTTCCTTTGATCGTAAGAATCAAAAAAGTTACTTCCACGGCTTGTGTGGAATTCAACATTTTTACAGAATGAATAAAAGCATTATTATGCAAATCTTTTCAATTTTCTGTTTCAGACGTTTGCACAATAAACTATGATTCACATGCAAAATGGTCTCAATGATGATTACTGAACATTCAATCAGCAAAACATGAAAATTTATGTACCTTAAAATGATGAACTTCATCCAGTTTTACTTGTTTTAACTCGGAGTGAAAAATTAATAGGTAACGAAAGGCTTTTCAGTAATTAAAACCAATAAATCTTGACTGGTGTAAGTAAAAGTGGAGTACTTAGATACCCTTATTTTACCATAACATAACTTCTAGACTCTTTCCCTACATTCCCATTTACATTTTACATAGTTTTCCTTCATGGCAATATTAACAATTTTGTTTGAGACAAGAGTGCATTTTGCACATTTGACCACCTTAGCCCACAAATTCCCCAAGTACATAGAAGATTGGTCTATTAGACCTTATTTAGACAAAATAAACAGAAAGATACTGACATCAACCTAATATTCATTCAAATAATCAAAATTTGATGTTGTAGTGTAGGTGCTTCTGCATCGGGCAAACCGTTTATGTATCTCTTAATTTGTTGAAGTTTAATAAAATTCCTCTCTTAATTTGTTGAAGTTTAATAAAATTCCTCATCTACAGTAGTCATTTTCCCTTCGGGGTTTTTCCAAGGACAATTTGTTTGAAAAATATTATGTTCATTATTTGCATGTTTTCCTCTCTATTCTTGTGATTTTATTTGTGAAGTTGCAGTTTTATTATTTTTCAATATTTTCCGTGAATTAATTTTTGATAGTCAAATAATCTATTTAGATAGGAGATTAATAATCCGTAACTGCAATAGAATTTTCACAAAGTCAACAACTACTATTCTCGAAGGGAATATTTTGGTAGAAGGCAATGGAGTTGCAAATATTCTCCTAGTTGAATCATGACTTGGGCATATCCACCAACTACTTTTCAATGAAAGTGTCATCTGATAGTAGAGAAGAAGGCTCCTAGGGTGGTAAACTCAGATTGAACTACTTAAAGGCATATGTTGGACCAAAGTAATTTGATTCCATACAAAAATTACCCATTTCCTAAGTTGTTTTGAATTGTCTTTGCAAATTCATTGAAATCATTTCTCCATAGTTGGGAATCTGCTCTTGATTCATGATGATAAACACATAATTTTCCTCCTTAGTCCCCAAGTTTGACCCTTGAATTGAAACTATAGCATGTGAATCTCAAAAGTTTGAATCAAGTAAGAGTACAAGTCATTGAAAGAATTTTCATTGTGACATAAATGAGGAATTCATCGTTGTACCTTAGCCTGCACTTGTCTTCATGTTCTGTTGTCATGAAAGTTCTGAACTCTTTATGTAAACACTAAAGTTTCCTTCAATTTGCAAGCAAAATCTATTCAATAACAAAATATTTAAAACTTGAATTGAATTTTAATCTTTGCATTCATTAAAAGTAAAGATCCCAATAAATTCTTGCATGTGTAAAAATATTAAATCATGATGGAATTACTTAATTTCCCACAATGTTCATCATGTTTAAAAATATGTAATGATTTTAAATGCTTTGAAATATGACCCATGTTTAATAACCACTTTAAGTTTGTTTAATCAATCATGACCTTGAGTTCACCTCTAGGTTAACTTATCTTTATGACTTTGAAGCTATAGTTGACACACACCTAATCTAGAAATTAAAATAAACTAATATCAACAAAATCTTTAGATTAATAAGGAAGCACCCCAAAAGAAGGCTATTATTGTAAAACTTACAAGTAAATTTTATTTATCTATTATATAATGTTCATACATTATAATGTGTATGCATTTTTTTTTAATTCAAAATTTTGATGATCTCATTCATTGAGGCTTGTATTTCTAAGGGTTAGACATCTCATTTGATTCTTAATTTTGTGTTTTAATATAAAACAATGAATTTTGAACTTCAACAGATTGCTTATACGTTTTACAATAGAATTTTATGAAACCAACATAAAATAATGAGTTAATTCTCTTTTTTTTAATCTATGTAATATTTTAATATTTTGAATAAATTAAGGGTTTTTTTTTAAGTGTCTTCATATTCATCTACTACATATGTATTAATTTTTATTTATGAATTTTTACTTAGGTATCTAAATTTGAAAAAAATATAAGATTGTTCTACATTTCATTTTATACAAATTTAATTTTTTAATTTATATATTTTATATTAGCTTTGTGTAAGATATTTGATGCATATTCTTAATGATGCAATTTGTAGGATGCACCCACTTTGAAACACCATAATTTTTTAAATAATAACTATAAAGAAATACACAACTTTTAGTACTGACTCTTTACTATATTTATGTCAAATAATTTTTTAAAATACCTAATGCAATAAAAGGGCGCACACAGTAGCCACTATGTTATATTTACTAATAGAAACAAGAACAATTTTTTGTGTGCTCAATAGTCAACCCATTAATTTAATCATTTTAAAAAATATTTTTTACAACCTAGATTCATATTACTAAAATTCTTGTTCTTATTATTTTTAAAATTTTTGAGTGTATGCGTCTTGAATTACTCATCCAATTTTATGTTTAGCTAATTTTAGGAAAAAAGTGTCCACTTTTGACCCCCTTTTTTCTCCCCATTTTTACACACATACTCTCATACTAGTTGAAAGCAAAAGTGAAACTACACTAAATTCTGATATCAATAATGAGTTGTGGTAGAGTCACATAGTCATTGTATTCAACTTTATGGGTAAGTGAAACACTAAAATTCTACACTTCTTCCAAATTTATATTACTATAAGCCTTCAATTTAAAAAAAAAAATATTAAGGTTTAGGTTTGAGGGCTTACAAGCATGTATGCCACCATAAAAATGGAAGGTAAAGAATAAAATAAAATGGAATACACCAAATTAAATAAAACCCCAAGTTTTACCAATGAATAACATGATATTTATGATCTTGAACTCATTGTTAAGTATGCCTCAAAGCTAGATATATTTGTGAGAGTAAAGAAAATAATAAAAAATTGTTAAGAAACAAAGTGTCATTGCATCATGGAAGGTTGGATTGAGATGCATGATGTTCCATGAGGTTTTCCCTTGTCCATAATTTTTCATGCTAGGTGCCTAGAATTATGATGAACATAGAAGAGTACTTGTTAACAAAGATACCCAAGAGAAATAGTATCCATTACCACAAAATATTGGCTTTAGGTTAGGGTTTAAACTTCAATAATTTGGAACCTTCCCTTATCCTAGAAATAATTTCTAGTGATTATAAAGTAGCCAATAAAAGTGGAAGAAAACTTTCTCAAAAAAAACATATACGATGGTAAGGTTCACAACCAAAATAATCCTTATAATATTACTATTTTTAAATATTGGATTTAGGTTAATGTTTATACACTAGATTTTTTCCTTTAGTTGGATAGTAATAAGATAGTGGATGTAGCCCTTCATGAAATGGTATAAACTATCCATTCTTATCAACCAATTGAACTAGATAAAAATTTAATGAACATGTTGTAGAATGTATGCATAAATATTTTTTAATGATTAAAGGAGGTTGCAACACTAAGGCCTTAGATTCACAACCTACATGTGTTATTTAAATGTTGGTTTAGTGGATTTTTTTAGGTCAACAAGCTTTAAATTCAACCCTTTTTAGATGATTACATGTATAGAACAAAAGGTTGCTTCTAATAACTTTGTGGACCCATAAGATAAGGATGCATGATAATAAAATGAACTACAACCATCTTCTGAACTATTTTTTTGATCCAATTTATAATAAAACTATAAATACTAAACAATGCCTTAATTGCTTATTATTTTTAAAGATTATATTCAATAAAGATAAAAAAATACAATTGATTGATTGGTACTTCATGAAGGAATTTATTGTGCTAAGATTTTATGGATAAGGAGTAGAGCCCCACAAATTCCAATGCACGTGACAAATGGTTTTTGTATTGAAATATATAATTAATGAATGATACTTGAATCAAATGATCATAGTTTCTTCACCATTTTTTTCATGTGAAAGGTTCACATTCAAGAGAAAATAAATGATTGTGTCAAATGCAAAATTATTATTATTATTTTTAAATTTTTTGATGTTGAATCTTAATAGTAGTATGAACCATGTGAGGTGATTAAATTAAATGTTACACCAATTAAGAAATATGCAAGTGAAATTTAAGATCAAAGTAAACTCCTATTAAAAAGATTGAAAAACAAGGAATCTTGGGATGAGGTAAAAAAGTAACATAAGAAATTGCTATCAGAAAAGGAAATAATTTTCAACAATGTTCAAAATAAATCTGGAACTATATCCACAAGCATGTAGATAAGGGGTAGAGATGCTAATCAAGAGATATGTTTAAAATAAAAATAAAAAATGTTACTAATAGATTTAGTTATACAAAAATTATAGTTGCTAAAAGAAGTTTGTGTAGATGTTAATTAGTAGTGCAATAAAAAATAAATGATTTTTATTATATGAGAAAGGATTTAGGTGATCCCAAAGCTTCTTTAGAATGTGAGCATATGAGTATATTCTAGAAGATTCATAGTTTAGTAAACAATGGAATACAAAGCATCCCTTTGAAATAATTTATTTAGAATCTAATGATAAGATTCAAAATTAATTCTTTCATACTAGTATACAGTATTCACACACTTAGTAGTTGATCTAATGATTTGAGTGGGACCACAAAATAAATATATATTGCAAGAGTAGATATATCCCAAAATTTAGGTTCTCAAGGTGGTAGTTTGAGGCCCATAGGACAAGTAAGCACTTCATTGGTAACACATAAGACATTAGGAAACTCCATACAACATGAGGCATTAAAGTTGATAAGATACATGCCCAAGGGCATACAAGTACAACTAGTACAATTAAAGTTGTTCTAGGTTCAAATTCTCCATGCAAATTATATATATAATTAGTACCATGAGGGTATTCAAATCTTTAAGATTCAATTTGTACAAGAGGTGGTGTAGAATCTAGTGCTATTAGTGGTGATCGTATAGGTAGTAATAGTGGTTAACAATTGTTACGACAACATAATATTTAGAAGATGCCAATAATAGATTATATAGACTTAGATTATCTTAGCCATGAACAATGTCATTAGAAGAGGTAAAATACTATTATAGTTCTAACTATCTCTTGTTCCACCTCAAAGGAATCATTTTTGCTTTGACGAGGACAATAATGACTAATCCTAAATATCAAACAATTATATTTTTGCTCAACACTACAACTAATTCTTCATAATTCATATATTAGATTGTTCCAACAATCTTAGATTTTTATTACAAATACAAGTTTAACATGAAATAAAAATTATTTAAAAGAAACAAGAAGAAAATTCTAGAGTACTAT
>VDFB02275280.1:0-108670 GCA_007258455.2 Sequoia sempervirens | reverse complement strand
CCCATAATCTAGAGGTTCATTCTCACAGTAGGTCACCCACAACCTGAGTTTGATCCCATGTCGCATGGGATTGCTAAGTTTTACACTTAGCCAAAGGACGCAATCCTTCATGCTAACAGCACCACGAAGTAGTTTTCACTTAAAGAATGTTTTATTTCTCTTTACTATTTTTCTTGCTTTTTATTTTTTTTATTTTATATTTTTATTTTATTTTTTATTTTTTATTTTTATTTTTTTCTTTTTTAACTTTTTGATTTTTTTGAATTTGTACCCTTTTGCCTAGGGTACTCTGAAGTGTTCAAGTATAGAACTTTTCAAGATGGTTGTTGTTCAATGATTTGGCTAAAGGTTCTCCTTCAGGAGTAGCCAATTGATAAGCTCAAGAGCCATAGCTTTCTATGATGATGAACAAACCTAACTAGTTGGGTTCAAACTTACCTTTGCCATCTTGATTCAGTTGTACCTTCTGATTCTCTTTTAGTACCAAGTCACCAACCTAAAAAAATTTGTTTTTGATCTTTTTATTGTAGCTTTTTTTGAGCCGATTCTGATAAACCTGAAGATGGTTTAACGTGCTCAAATTCCTTTCATCTAGGAGTTCCAACTCATTCAATCTAGATACCTAATACTCTTCATTATTGACCATGCCTTTTAGTGATTTTTGCAGTGAGGGGATTTCAACTTCGATTGGTAAGATAGCTTCAGATCCGTACACCAAGGAGAAAAGTGTGGCACATGTAGGTGTGCAAATACTGGTTCAGTAAGCCCATAGGGTTGTGTCCAGTTGCAAATGCCAATCACAGTCGGCATCATTAACAATCTTTTTCAGTATCATCAGGATGGTTTTGTTAGATGCTTCAACATGACCATTTCCTTGGGGGTAGTAGGGCATGGAGAATCTATGCTAGATAGAGAAATTGAAACAAAGCTCTTTGACATCTTGGTTTTTGAATGGGGTTCCATTGTTCATTATGATGATTTTGGGAATTCCATATCGACAAATCAAATAATTCAAGATGAACTTGGATATTTGTTTCCCTGTGATGTATGTTAATGGAATTGCTTCTATCCATTTCATGAAGTATTCAATTGCAGTAGTAAAGAACTTATTCCCATTAGAGGAAGCAAGAGAGATCTTTCCTACCAAGTCTAATCCCCATTGCGAAAAAGGCCATGGTGTTATGATAGGTCTCAACTCTTGTGTTGGTGCGTGAACAAGGTCACTATGTTGTTGACACTGACGACATTTTTTGGAGTACTTAATGCATTATTGTTCCATGGAGGGCCAATAGTACCCTATTAGCAATTTTTGCACTAGGTTAGGTCCATTAGAGTGGTACCCACAAACGCCTTTGTGTACCTCTTGTAAGTCAGTTTGTGCTTCTTCTATGTTAATACATTGGAGTAAATTACCATCTAAACTTCGATGATATAAGGTGTCTCCTAAGATTGTGAATCAAAAATTCCTATGGGCAAAGGTCTTCTTTTGGGTTATTGTCAAGTCAGGAGGTATGATACCATGTTGGATATAGTCAAATGTGTCTTGGTACCATGGTGAGTTAGGACCAAAAACAACACACACTAGTTTTGATTTTGGGATATCGAATGCTGGTATGAGCAGTTGCTCCACAAGGAATTTGTACTTAGAAATGTTTTGTGGAATATCAAGAAGTGAACCTATCGTTGCCATTGTGTCAGTTGCTTCGTTGTTGATCTGGGGACCCTATTCAAAGGTGATGGTGAAAAAATATTGTTTGAAACTATCCACCATCCTTTTATATGGCATCATCTTGTCATTATTTGTTTGATACTCATCATTTACTTGCTTGATTACAAGTTGAGAGTCTCCATAAACCTGCAATTCTCTTATCCTCCATTCAATTGCCATCTTGAGCCTTGTGATTAGTGCTTATACTCTGAGATGTTATTTGTACATGGGAAAGAAATTTTTTAAGCCTTGGGTATACTATATCCTTGTGGTGTGAGAAATAAGATACCTGCTCCTAAGTCGTGTTGAGTGTGGGACCCGTCAAAGTACAAGGTCCAACAACTTGTTTGTTCTATTAGCAATATGCTTTCATCTAGGAAATTTGTTGTGAGAGGTCGGTGATCTTCCATTAGTGCTTTGGCTAGTTGATCTTCTATGATCTATCCTTTGATGGCTTTCCTGTCTACATACTCTATGTCAAAATTTCTCAATATCATAACCCATTTAGCAATCCTACCTGCTAGAGCTACTTTTGCTAATAGGTAATTTAGTGGATCTACTTTTGAGATCAGTTTTACTTGTATGTTTAAGATGTGCCTCAATTTTTGTACCACAAAGACGATAGAGAGACACGCTCTTTCTATGGGAAAATAATTCAATTCATAGCCCACCATTGTTTGGCTGATATAGTAGACCACTCTTTCCTTGTTATTATCATCTAGTTGTGCTAAGAGAGCTCCTAATGTTTCTTGTGTTGTAGATACATAGAGTATCATTGTTTTATCTAGAATAGATGGCATTAATACTGGAGGAGTGAGTAGATACTCCTTGACTTGTTGGAATGCTTGATCACATCTACCATCCCACTTGAACATGATGTCTTTGTGTAGGAGATGGGTGAACGGATGACACTTGTCTACCAATTATGCGATGAATTTCCTGATGGACTATAGTTTTCCCTATCTAGACTTCTCAATTGCTTCAATATCTTTGGAGGAGGGATTTCTAATATGGATTTTACCTTTGCACGATCTACTTTGATGCCTCTCCTTGATACGATGTACCCTACTAGTTTCCCAAATGTTACTCTGAATACACACTTTTTCGGATTAAGCTTCAAGTTATACTGTTCGAGCCTATCAAACAATTTTGAAAGGTTGGTCAAATGCTCTTCTCTTTTGATAGACTTTGCTAGTATTTCATCTACATAATCTTCCATAATTGTATGTAGCATATCATGAAAGATTGTAGCCATTGCTCGTTGATAGGTTGCTCTTGCATTCTTTAGACCGAATGGCATGACGTTCTAGTAGAAGGTCCCCCATGCACAAGTGAATTTTGTCTTATGTTGATCGTTAGGGGATATCTTAATCTGATTGTATCTAGAGAAGTTATCCATCAGTGACAGCATTTCATGTCCTGTGGTTAGATCTACAATCATATCAATGCTCAAAAGAGGGAAGTCATCTTTTGGGAAAGCCTTGTTTAAATCTTGAAAGTTAGTGTAGATTCTTATGCCCCCAATGTGCTTTGATATTGGTACTAGGTTTGATATCCATTCTGGATAATCAATTGGTCTAATGAAGCCTACATCTAGCAATTTCTTCAGTTCTACTTTTTCCAAAAGTGTTATCTGGGGATGCATCTTTTGTAGCTTCTGCTTGATGGGTTTTGCTCCAAGAAATACAACTAGGTGGTGTACGACCAATGTTGGATCTATCCCTAGTATGTTTGTATATGTACATGCAAATTTTATCTTCCTTTCATTGATGAACGCTGAGAAGTTCACTTTCTCTTCACGATCAAGTGACACTGCATGATATGTGATCTTAGGTGTTTCTACTATGCCAACATTGATAGGTTCAACTTGTTCAACTAGGAGTGTCAAATTATCTTGATATTCAGAAATAGGGAGATTGAATCATCCATCTTCAGGTGCCTCGGAGAGGTTTTCACCCTTAGATTCGTCCTTTATTTTTATCTTTTCAAGATCCGATAGAGCCACATCATGGTTTTCCCTATGGGATCTCATGTTGATTTTTAAATTTTCTTTTTAAATTTTATGACTAGAGGACACAATCTCCCCTCCACAATATGCTTCCTATTCAAGTTCCATGACAAATCCTGCTTTATGATCTCCTAATGGTATATCGATTCAAAGTCCCATAAAATTCACAATAGCTTCATCATTCTGGAATTGATCCAAAACAAGTGTATAATGTTGTTGGTCCCAATCTATCAACAGTGGGTAGTAGAGGGGTAGGTTGTCATCATTATCTATATAGGTTTTATGGGGTGGGTAAGGACTATACTTATGCTAAAGCTTTCAAATAGGTCCTCGATTGGTAAATCGTTATTTATACGATGGTAGGTATCCAATGTCTTAACATCAATAGAAAGAACTCTTTTCTTAAAAGAGGCACATCTAGTGTTTGGAGTAACCACGTCTATCGAACCATAGCCTAGTCCATGTTCTTTCTTTGTTCCACTATAATAGGTTCCCATCTGCCTTATTTGTGTCGCCCAAGGCCACCTTTTCCAGTGTATCCCATTTGTTTAGCTAGTTGATACCCTTTACTGCTAGGATCAATAGGAAGGGGTTGTAGTTGTTCTGGTTCTTCTTGTTCTTCTCTGTAAATTATTGACGAGAGGTCCTCTTTAAATATTTCCTCATCCTTCATATCTCCCCACTTGGTAAAGATCGTGGGTTTGACTACCATTGTGACTGTTTGAACATGTTTGATCTCCTTAGGCCCTCCATAAACCTTTGGTGTTGAGGGAAGCATTCCAATGAAAAAGGCTTGATTGAAATGATAGTTTTTGTTACCCTTGTCAAGTACTTGGACTTTAGTATCAAATTTAGGTACCTCAATTAGTGAGGGTTTAGTTGAGGTTGATGGTCAACATATGAGGAGTGGAATGATATATCATTACAAGGTATTCGATGGATTTTTGTTGTGTTTCTCCTCCAATTTTGCATAGTAGTGGAAGGGTTTGGGATCAAACGTATACTATAACCTCCTTTCCTTCGTGAGGAAATTTTAGACATTGGTGAAATGTCAAAGGAACTGATTATAGTGCATGAATCCATGGGCGTCCTAGAAGAAGGTTATATGGTAGCTCAAGGTCCATTACTTGACATGTTGTTTCTGTTGTTGTCGGTCCTCTCTATACGGGAAGCCTAATGGTTCCTTCTAAATTTATTTCAAGGTCATCATAAGCCCTTATAGTGGTTCTTTTTCCTTTGTCAATTACATCATCAGAATACCCCGACTATTTAACAAATTTCAAGGTACAAATGTTTAGACCTGCACCGTTATCTATCAATAATCTTTTGACCTTATGTTTGTGGACACCAACCTCTATATAGAGGGCTTGGTTATGGAATAATTTATGGGAGAGATCTTTCTCATAAAATACTAAGTGGTGAGTGGCCATGATTTTTCCAACCATGGCTTGAAACTAATCAGGATTAAGGTCATTAGGGACCGATGTTTCCAAAGTTTTCTCTAGTATTTCCTTATGCGTAGGTGATAATTTCAGCAGCTCTAGGATGGAGATCAATGTGGGGGTCTTCTTTAGTTGTTCCACAATACTATAGTCATTGGATGACATAGTTGTGGGTTTAGGTGGGGCTCCTTGTATTGTGAATTTCCCTCGACAAGTAGTTACGTTACATTCAAGGTCCCTACCCCGTATAGTTAACACATTGACCCTAGTGTCATCTGCTTGGGAGAGGGTGCCTAGGATGATGTCACCATAGTTGTAGCTGGCATTGTGATAGTCTTGTTCTTTCTCTTTTTCATTTTTCTTAGCATAGTTAGGAATTGGATTCGTGTGGATTGTTGGCCTCCTACAATGATCTCAATAACTAAGCCTTTATAGACATGATTCAAATATTGAGCATCTAACTTAAATAGCCATTTCAACCATCATGAAGGTGCATTTAACTTGTAAACCCAGGGATGTGAACTTGAAATGGGTCAGCACAGTATGTGCAGTAGGAACTCAAAGTAGCCATTCTATTCTATAGCTAAGGAACACACAATACTGAAAGTAAATTGCTTGAAAATGAACGAAACAAATGTTGAACATCAACCAATGACTATACTAATATGGAATGCATAACAGAATGAAAATCTGAGCAACAAACAAAACACTACTATGTCTACTTTGGCTATAGGAATAGTCACATAATGAAATTCTAGTGGCTGCAGGAATAGTCGGTGCTAGATTTCTAACTAAGTACTTTAACAACAAGTAATGCTAAACTAATGCTAAACTAAGAAAATAGATTACTCACCAAGTGGGGCCCCTTGGATAAGTATCCTCTAAAACTAATGAAAACTCAAATGCTCGAACTCAAAACTTTATTTTATTCACTGTGAATCATGCATACAAAAGAGTAATGTATCTAAAAACTAGAGAATGTGAGTACAATATCAAATCGTGCAACCTCTTGAAGAAGGAGCATCGGATCATTATTTATATTAACAACTAAACGTGGTAGTCAACTCCAAGACTAGGAGGACGCCATTTAGGGAAAACAGAGGAAATGGAGCGATGGCGGTTATGCATGCATGGAATCTGGTTAGACATGTAGGTCCAAACACAGATGTGGCATAGCAGTAACACCCATGCATTCTTGATCATTAAAGTCCACTATAAGGCGGTTACATTCAGTTGCATGGAGAATCTTCTGTCGTCGGCTACCTTTGACTTGGAGCGATTCATTTGCTAGATGTTATGGTGCATGCCTAGTTGGCGATGTCTTCCTCAACTTGGCGTATTAAATCTTCATGACAAGGTCAATACGCATAATAACTACACATCTATAACCACCTTAAGGAACATTCATCAACCACATGCAAAATCAATATAGATAATCCACATATTATGCCAAATGTAATTAAAGCTTGCAAAGATAGGATTAAGTCAAATGTCAATGGTTTGAGGGAAACATTATGAAAATATCGACATTTAACATTAAATTCCATGACATCTATCAACAATTAAACTATAGATTCTACCCAAAATTAGACCAAAAACTAGGTTCATCACTCCCCTCAACCTAACGTTTTGTTGGTCCTCCAGCACGGGAAGGGTTGTTCTTCTGCTTGGTCAAAGCTCTAAAATTTGCAACTGATAGTTGTCCAACATTAGTGGTTGCAGTGCGTGAATCGGGATTCCAATAGAATCCTCCCAATCTGTCAAATATGTTTCATCTTTTCCTTTTTACAGCAATGTCAAGCTGGTACAATATGAAGTTTGGCACGGGCCACATGAGCATGGGTGGCTGGAAAGTCAAGGGAAGCCAAGACCGTCCACGAGTTCTCCCAATCTGAATATACCTATCAATCCTCTTTAGTGTTGCAACATAATTGTGGATGGAATGAGGCTCATCCTGCTTCAGCTCATCAAATAGACTATTCCATCTCTGTGATAGACATCTTCTCTTAGTTTCCTCCTTTGCTGCTATCTTTACCTCATACTCACTGTAAACTACCTCAATCCAAGGCATAATCCTATTGTCATAACTACTTCTAAGAATCATTTTGTGCCATTCTATGTAAATATCCCTTGGGTTACTTGATTCATCTCTACCAGGCAGAGGGATAACAGACTCCAATTGTTTATAAGCTCCATGTTGGTGTCCCCAACTAATCTCATTTTTTACCCAAGACATGAATGATCTCAATTGAATGTCCCCAACATACAACAGTGGGTTCCAATCATGGTCTTTTATGACATCATAATTATGCAAACAAAATTCGCATAGCAAATTCTTCATTTCAAGGGACGCAATCCTATAAGCATTGAAAAATTCCATAGGGGTTTCAATAGAAGGATTCAAACCTGAGGCAATCCTTGACAGCTTAAAAGAGAGATACTTCTCTTTTAGGAGCAGAGTATAGACCCTTGGAGGGGTCCTACATTCTAAAATTTGTGGTGTCAAAGCTACCATATCATCCACCCTCTACTTCAGGGTGGCAATTTTTGCATCTTTATCTTCTATCTCCTCATCCTTCTTTTGAATTTCCTCCTTCAACTTTCATTTTTCCTTTCTGCATTCTTCCTCCCTTCTTTGTATTTCTCTCCATAAATTCAAGATTGTTTCATGCACTATAAAACCAAGAGGGTTATGAATGTCTACCAATCTTTTTGTCGATGGAATCTCCTCATATGGCACTATTTGCATGGACTCGAGCTATCCAATTATCTCTATCTATAGGGGTACTATTTCTTCTTTCACCTCTTGCTGTAGGGACTCTCGTTCTTGTTTTTGTTGTGGTTACAGGAACTCTTGCTCTAGTTCTGGTTGTTGTAGGACTTCTTGCTCATGCTGTAGGAAGTCCTGACTTTCCTCAAACTCTTCTGCAATGTTAGCAAGATCGGCCAATGTTATATTTGTTGCTCTCCCAAATATATCTTCTTTGATATTATCCTACCCCATTGGAGCTTCAGGGTACTCGTGTGATGTCTCACTAGGCTTAGGGCTTTCCTGCGGAGGCGTACCAATCAGAGGCCTAGTTGGTCTTGATTTCCTAGGAGGTTTCTCACGCTTTCCTTTGACTGCAAGATGAACAGTGTCAGCCTTTCTCTTTTTAGAACTTGACACCTTTCTTTCTACAGGCTGTGTTTTGGCCTTTCCTTTTCTCATTTTTACTTCTCTGTTGTGCCCTAGTTTGCATCAGGGTCTCAAGTGGAATGTCATCATCAGAATCAAAGGAAGAACTTTATTTTTCTGAGTGCTTTGTTCCAAAAGAACTAATTTCTATGGTTTCTTTTGTTGTAGGAGGATTCATACAAGAGCCAGCACCAGAGGTTGAAGCATCAAGAGGGGATTCAGTCATTCTCAATCTCCTGCTAGACCTACGAGGTTGAGGTAAAGCCTTGGTTGCAAGTGCTCAAGTCTAATTTGATCAACATTTATAAATTATTCCCAGGTTATTGCAGATACATCATGCAGAGACTTTAATAGCAATTTAATTAGGCAATGGTGGGAAATAGAATTATCCCTACCTTTTTGGGTCTCGACTGCCATGATTGAGAGAAGATTGTACAACACATTAGGCACATTCATCCTCCTTCCGTGCCTCATGTGATTCAAAAGCTTGAAGTGTACGGAATGCAAATTTGACTAGCAACCCTCATAGGTGATGTATTTGATAACATACACTATTATCTGCTTCCATGGCTCTGGTAGAGACATTCTCTTTGCACCCTGTTTTCCAATGCTCAATGGGGGGTCATTCGGCTTTGTAAATTCGACCCTAGCTGATCTAACATCTCTAGAGGCAAGGTAATTTTCGCCATCAACTGGTAACCCTATGACCTATGCAATTCTTTCCTCAGTTGCCACAACTTCCAACCCTTTTACTATGGCTTTCCCTTCTGAAAATGTCTGGGTGAATTCAAGGGCAATGCTTTCATCAAAGCCATCCAATTTCAGGAAGTAATATTCCCATCTACAGTTTCTAAATTCAGCCAAGTATTGTGCATCCTGCAATAAAATGTCATGCACCATGAGTTCACTTCGAATTAACCCACCTCCCATTATCTACAATCAAACAAATGCTCTACAACTTCTTTCCCACAATTCTCATCTGAAAATCAAGCTCACTTTCCTGCAGTATCTACTAAATTTCCAGTGCTAATATCGACTAAATTTTCTTTTCTTTGTTTCACCTTTTTTCTTACAACTCAAGATTACGACAGGGGCAATAATGGCAAGAAAAGGAGTGATAAAAGGGGAATTATGATGGAAAGAAATGGTGGCTGCAGTTATTGTCACTTCACACATGCAAGCCATCCTTTCATTTGGATTTCAAATCAGCTCATTTCAAATTTTCTGAGATAGCCTAGTATGAATTGACACATGGGCAATAAATTCACAAAATATTTTCATCTTTTATTTCCCCTCCCCCCAACCTAAATTTGGACATGTTTCCACACATGTGAGATGGGAGTGGTGATTTGACAGGGAATTATGTCATTTTATGTAAACTTCTATACTAACATACAGTGATTAAATGAATGCACTTAAAAGATAATTAAAGATAGAAATTAATTTGCACGTACCTAAATATGTAGAAGATTTTCTGCAAAGATCGTGGAGAAAGTATCGCTCGCCTTGTGAGAATAAATTGAGAAATTAATGAAAACAAAGTGGAGTGAGGTGAGATGGAATGGAGAAATGGAAGAGAGAGAAAGGTGGTGATGGATGGGTGGATGGATGAAGAAATGGACTTCCACATAAGTGAAAGTCTTTATTATGAGAGAGTACATACCTTAATTAGCCAAAAGGAGGGACACTAGGTCCACTCTCTTCGGCTGCAGGAAGCTCAGGTGTTGAATGTTGGGTGAATTGTTGCAAGAACTCTTCTTTAGAAGCTAGCTTGTGGTATAGTTTGAGGTGATGACCATTGACAAGTAATTTAAACCTGAGGGGGTCAATGGTAGTAAGATGAACAGCTCCATTAGGAAAGACCTCAAAAACTTCATATGGTCCTAGCCACCTTGTCTACAATTTTCCTGCATTGTCCTAGTATCTTAAGTCATAGAGCAGGGCCCAATCTCCTGGTTGGAATTTCTTGTCCTTGATAAATTTGTCATGCCACCTGATTCTTTGATTCTGCACCACTTATGTATGTTGTAAGGATTCTCTTCTTATCTCATCCAAAGTGTTTAATTGCATAATTATTTCTCTTTGTGCCTTAGAAATGTTCATCCCCAAATCTACTGCAATCAGCAGAGTCTTATATTTAAATTCAATTGGCATCATAGTTGTTTTTCCATACAACAACTCAAAAGGGGTGAAGCCTGTAGCTGTTTTCCAAGTCGTCCTATAGGCCCAAACAACTTCTGGTAATTTTTTTTCCCAATCCTTTCTATGAACTACTATTGTTTTAGTCATAATGGCTTCAATCTCTCTGTTGGTCACCTCAACTTGAACATTAGCCTGTGGATGATAAGGAGTAGACTTTTTGTGCCTTATGTTGTACTCATTAACTAGTGCTACAACAAGAGTTGACATCAATTGTTCCCCTTGATCACTCACTATTTCTCTTGGGACTCCATATCTTGTGAAAATCTCTTCGTAAAGAAATTCTACAACCTTATTATCTCTTGCATGCTTCATGGCCTTAACTTCTACCCATTTTGTCACATAATCAATGCATACCAATATATAAGACTTACCATTTGATGGAGGGTCAATTTGTCCCACAAAATCCAATCCCCACTTGTCAAAGGGAGTGATGACTACCTAAGGGCACAGTAGCATCTCATTGGACCTAGTTGGTTTGCCGATTCTTTGACATCTATCACATTTTTTGGTATACCTTCATGCATCCTTGTGGAGTGTTGGCCAGTAATATCCTGTGTTCAAAATGTTTATTGTTGTCCTCTTGATTCCAAAGTGTCCTCCACATGGTTCATTGTGGCATGCATGCAAAATATCATATGTCTCATATTCTATCACACACCTCCTCATGACATGGTCAGGTCCAGTATAAAACAAACATCCAACAATTCAAGAGAAAGGAAAAGATTTTTCAATGAGTGCCCTTTTCTCTTTTGGAGAGAAGTGAGAAGGAACTCTACCCGTGACCAAGTAATTGGCTATGTCAACATACCAGGGTGTTTTTACATTGAGGGAGAATAGATTCTCATCAGGATTAGAGTCATCTATGGGTTGACTATCTTATGATGTAGTTAGCCTTGAAAGAAAATTTCCAACATTGGCCTTCCTTGGCTTATCCACAATGGTTATATCAAACTCTTGCATTAGCAATAACCATCTTGCCAATATACATGTGATCAAAGGTTTATTCATAAGATATCTAATGGATGCATGATCAGTGTGCACAAATATTTGGTAGCCTGTTATGTAATGTCTGAATTTGTTCAATGCATAGATTACTACCAGCATTTCTTTTTATGTCATTATATAATTGAATTCAGCTCCTTGTAAATTTTTGCTGACAAAGTAAATTGTGTTTTCAACAACTCCCTCTTTCTATCCTAAGATTGCTCCTATGGAATAATTTGATTGCATCTGTGTGGATGTGGAAAGGAAGCTCCAAATTAGGCCCTTTGAGTACAAGAGCATGAGTCAAAGTTTCCTTCAAGTCAAAAAAATACCTTGTCACAGGCTTCGATCCACTGAAATTCAGCATCTTTAGTAAGAAGAGTGTACAATGGTGCTGCTACCTTGTTGAAATCCTTAATTAAATGCCTATAATATCCTACATGACCCAAGAAACTCCTAATAACTTTTTGTTTTGCAGGTGTGGGAAGATTTGTGATTACCTCAATCTTTGCAGGATCTACTTGAATTCTTTTATGGGAGATGTAGTAGCCACGAACTACACCTTCATGCATCATCATGAAACACTTTTCATTATTTAAGGACACGTTTTGATCTTCACATCTCTGCAGGACCCTTATGAGATTTTCCAATGCTTGATTAAAATCAACACCATAAGTGGTGAAGTCATCCATATAAATTTTCATGCAATCATGAGAAATGTCTGAGAAGATGTTAATGATTTCCCTTTGAAAAGTTGCAGGTGCATTGTATAAGCCAAATGGGAGCACTGAATAGGCATAGATCCCCCATGGACAGGTAAATGTAGTCTTCTCCTAGTCCTCTGGTGCAATTTGGATTTGGTTGTAGCCGCTGAATCCATCTAGAAAAGATAATTATTGCTTTTTTGCAAGTGTGTCCAAAACTTGATCAATGAAGGGTAAAGGAAAGTGGTCCTTCTTGGTGGTAGCATTAAGTTCCCTATAATCAACACAAACTCGCCATTTCCCTCCCTTCTTGGGGACAATCACTAATGGAGACAACCACTGACTATCTGAAATGGGATGATAAATCCTGCATCTAGTAATTTTTGTAGTTCTCCTTTCACAATCTCTCTTAGTGCAGGGTCAATTCTTCTCTGTGGCTATCTTACTAGGGTATAATCATCTCTGATGTAAATTTTGTGTGTACAAATTTTAGGATCCAATCCCTTCATATCATGATAATCCCATGCAAATGCATGTTGATGGAACCTTAATAGGTTTGTCAATAACAATTGTTGTTCTTCATTCAATTTACTATTAACATTCAAATATTTTCCTTCTGACACTTGTACTTGTGTAGTTAACTCTATCATGGTTGCTTCATTAACACTTGGTACCTTTATTTCATATGGCAGCAATGTATGAGACATACCTATTGTTGCAAGAATTCTATCTGCAGGAATAGTGGCTACAGGAAGTCTGTCTGCAAGAACAGTGGCTGCAGGAAGAGCAGGCAGAAGTGTCTTGACTGGAGTAGTAGAATGAGAAGATGATGCTTCCTCCACTTCATAATGGTTCTGAATGATGTTAGCCAATACTTCATCCTCATCTTGGAGCTGCATGAAGGAGCTTCTACCTAGCATCATAAGTTGTGCCACAGAGTTAACTTCCTCGGCCTCTTCACCAACATGTGGCCATACGGGATTATCTTCATCATGAGATGGTTGAGCAAGCGAATAGAGAATAAAATTTTTAGTGCTCCTCCCATCTGAAATGGTCATGTCCCCTAACTGACATCCAATGTATGCATCTGCAGTTGCTAACCATGGCCTTCCAAGAATAATAGGATACCCGCCTAGTGTGGCTTTAGGAGAGAGAATCATAAAGTCTGTTGGGTACTCCCAAGAGTCTAAAACTACCACAAGATCCTCCACTACACCATCAAGATTAACATTAGAGCTATCAGCAAGCTACAGGATAGTAGGAGTGGACCTCATGCTTGCGATATTTAGTTGCTACAGGATATCTTTGGTCATTACATTTATTGTTGCCCCTAAATCAATCAGAGCATTCTTCACTTGGACCCCATTTATGACAACTACTACCACAAGACTGCCTGGCTCATTATACTTGGGAATAGTCACTTTTTCCAGCATGATGTCAACTAGCTAACCCACCACATGAATTTTAGTTGGGTCTTTCTTTTTCCTACCTGGCTTCTTGAGGCAAGCTTCCTTGATTGCTTTTTCACAGATTGGAACATCCTTTATGGCCTGAAATAGAGGTATTTGGACACATATATGCTTCAGTTGGTCCAAGATATCAAAATTTGTATCCTCCTTTTCTTCCTTCTTCTTGGAAACTTCCAATCTCTGAGGAAATGGTGGCTTTTGCTCAGTCTGCTTGACTTGGACTAGTTCAAGATTTTTAGGTACACTAGATTGAATGGGATCATTCAGAGGTTCATCTTCCTCTTCCACAGGGAGCTTAGTGATAATGGGCTTGGAAGGGGCTGGTAGAGTAGTACCTGAACGCAAGTGAATACACTTACACTCATAGCATATGTAGGGAATTGATTTGAATCAACAGAGTAGGCAGGTTGTTGTTGTGGTTTCTTATTTGGATTGGGTGTGGACTGAGCTAGTAGTTGAGTGGGTTTAGGTGCATTTGACTTGGGATTAGCAAGTGGAGGAATTATAGCAGGTTGTTGGGGCTGAGAAGGTAGTTGTATGTAACTGGTTTTCTTAGTAGGCCATTATTGCCCTCCTCTCCATTGATTCATTTGCTACCAATTTCCTAGAGGTGGCTACCAATATCCTTGAAATTGTTGTCAATTCCCCTGAGGTTGTTGCCACTGGGGTGGAGAACTCTGATGACTGGGCCAAGCATTTGGAGGGTTACTCTAAGGATACAGTGGATATCCTCCATAATTGGATGGATATGGGGGCTTCCATTGGTTACTAGAGGAATAGGAATTAAAATATGGCCCAACATAGGATAGTGGATCTGGTGGCATACCTTGTCTTGGAGCCCATGGCTTCCTTTGTGCAACATAGTAGACTTGGTCTTTTTCACTCTAGATTGGCTTGAAGTCAGGTGGAACTTGCTTGCTTTCAAGATTAGCTACCATCTTAAATCTACAGTCCTTCTTTTGTCTGTAGTGAGGGCAATACTCTATCAACATTGCCTATGCCTCCTCTTGCTTCTTCTTGGCCTGAAGTGTATCTAGCTAAGTAGCTAGATTATTGATAATGTCTTGCTTGAAGTCTTCCAGCGAATGAGTAATCTCCATTCTTGAAACTCCATTGGTAGTTGACTTACCCATGGAAGATCGGTAAGTTCTCCCTTTCTTTGAAGCTTCCCTAGAGTAGTTCTGGCATATTTTCTTGTTATCATCCCAAGGAACTTGTGAAATGTCTCCTCCTCTCATGAGGTCCAAGGCATCAGTGTAGCTATCATTGATTCCTCTTAAGAAAATCAACTTCTATGAGTTTTTATTAAGTGCATGGTGTGGAGATTTTTGTAGGAAAAACAAAAACCTTGCAATGTAATCTTCCAAGCTCTCATCTTCCTTTTGTTACATCCTAAAAATGTCACCTCCTCTCATGTCATTGCCTCTGCAATATTCCTTGTATTTCTCAATGAATTTTGTCTTCATGTCTTCCCAAGTTTCCACAATATCTTTGTCTAGGCTCATGAACCATCTTAATGCAGCCTCTTTCAAAGTAGTAGGAAATAGCTTAAGCCTATGGGCATCAATAGTATAATCATAACTCCTGTAGAGTATGTCAAACTCAAATAAAAAGCTATCAAGATCTTATGTGACAAGTCCATAAAACTTTGGGAGTGTTGAGGAAGGAATGTTCTTGATGTTGTCAACTTCATTCTGGTGGGCAATGGGGAAAGGAAAATCTAGTTGGTTAGGTTTGTTCCTATTTGTATCACCCATGCCTGCTTGATGTTGTTCCAAAGCAAAGGGGTTCTCAAGCTGATTTTGATCTTTAGAGAAGACTTCAGAACTAGTTAGATCAAGATATGCATCAGCAAAGGGGTGTGGATCTTCTTCTTCTTCTTTTGGTAGATTTTGATAGTCAACTAGCTAGAATGGATTAGGATTGTTAGGAAGGAATCTCCCATAAGCATCCCTTCTCCTTCCTTTATGCATGTGGTATCACTCACTATCAGTCAGCTCACACAAAAAATTGGCAAAGAATAAGGGGGGTCATTACTTTCTAAATGAGGATATACTAAGAATAACTTCCAGAAACACTACAACACGAAAAACTTCCAATGACTCCAAAATATTCACTAGTTTGACACCATCCCCGGCAATGGCGCCAAAAATGTTGGCCTCCTACAATGATCTCAATAACTAAGACTTGATAGACATGATTAAGAGATTGGAAATCTAACTTGAATATCCATTTCAACCATCATGAAGGTGCATTTAACTTGTCAACCCAGGGATGTGAACTTGAAATGGGTCAGCACAGTATGTGCATTACGAACTCAAAGTAGCCATTCTATTCTATAGCTAAGGAACACATAATATTCAAAGTAAATTGCTTGAAAAGGAATGAAACAAATGTTGAACATCAACCAATGACTATACTAATCTGGAATGCATAACAGAATGAAAATCTGAGCAACAAACAAGACACTACTTTGTCTGCTTTGGCTATAGGAACAGTCATAGAATGAAATTCTAGTGGCTATAGGAACAGTCGAAGTTGGATTTCTAACTAAGTACTTTAACAGCAAGTAATACTAAACTAATGCTAAACTAAGAAAATGGATTACTCACCAAGTGGGCCCCCTTGGATAAGTATCCTCTAAAACTAATGAAAACTCAAATGCTCGAACTCAAAACTTTATTTTATTCACTATGAATCATGCATACAAAAGAGTGATGTATCTGAAAAATGGAGAATGAGAGTACAATATCAAATCGTGCAACCTCCTGAAGAAGGAGCATCAGATCATTATTTATATTAACAACTAAACCTGGCAGTCAACTCCATGACTGGGAGGACGCCATTTAGGGAAAATAGAGGAAATGGAGCGATGGTGGTTACTCATGCATGGAATCTGGTCAAACATGCAGGTCCAAACACAAATCCAACATAGCAGTTACACCCATGCATGCTCGATCATTAAATTCCACTACAAGGTGATTACGTTCAGTTGCATGGAGAATCTTTTGTTGTCAGCTGCCTTTGACTTGGAGCGATTCCTTTGCTAAACGTTATGGTGCATGCCCAATTGGCGGTGTCTTCCTCAACTTGGTGTATTAAATCTACATGGCAAGGTCAATACGCATAATAAGTTCACATCTATAACCACCTTAAGGAACATTCATTAACCACATGCAAAATCAACATAGATAATCCACATATTATGCCAAATATCATTAAAGCTTGCGGAGATAGGATTAAGTCCAATGTCAATGGTTTGAGGGAAACATTATGAAAATACCGACATTTAACATTAAAGTCCATGACATCTATCAACAATTAAACTATAGATTCTACCCAAAATTGCACCAAAAAGTAGGCTCATCGTGGATTTGGAGGTCTTTGTTTCCAAGGCGGTGTTCTATATCCACTTCTCCCTTGTCGATTAAGTCTTGCACTATATAATTAACTCTCATGCAGTTATTTGTTGTATGTCCCTTGATCTCGTGGAACTCACCTAAGTCTTTTTCATTGTACCATGGTGTTTTAAAACTTGGCTCTTCATAGTTTGTACACCCGTTGACTTTGATGAGGTTTTGTTGAACTAATTTGTGCATGATTGTCTCAAGTGGTTCTCCTAATGCAATAAATTTCCTCCTTGGTTGGTTATATTGTCTTTGTTGTCCTCCCTGATTTGTCTGTTGGTTATCCGATTGATTATTTTGGGGATAGCTAAGTTGATTGTTTTGTACATTGTTGGGAGCGAAACTCGTTTGTGCAACTTGGGCTTTATTTTGTTGTCCATTGGGATTTTGCATGTTCCATACAACTCTAGCATCAACTACTCCATCGTTGGCAACATTTTTGTTTTTGGACCAATTCTTGGGTTTGTCATTCAAACTAGAAGGGTTGTGTTTTGAGTTGTTTAGTTTAATGACTCCCCTTGCGATAAGAGCTCTTTCAATGTGTAGTCCCTTTCCAATAGTCTCTTTGAATTTAGCGAGGCACAAAATGGCGAGTTGGTAATTTATTTCTGCTTGGACATTGGAAACAAAGCTTTGTCGAGAATAGGCCACTTGCACCTACTAGCTTTATGTCTCCATATTTTTAGGTAGGACTTAAAGGATTCTCCTTGGATTTATTTAATCTTGTAGAGGTAAATGATGGTGACATCTTGTTCTATGTTGAATGAGAAGTGGTTCACAAAATTATTAGTCAATTCATCAAAGCTCTTAATACCTGGTGGTAGATGGGAGAACCATTCCATAGGGTGACAAGTAAGAGTGCATGGAAAAAGTCTCCGTAGGTAGGAATCATTGTTTTGCACTTCCATGCAAGCTACCAAGAAATCTCGCACATGTTGTACTAGATCTCCTTTTCTCTTGTGTAATGTCGCAGAATTGACCTAGGGGCAATTCCACATTTTTGCACTTTTTCCTAGCATTTATGACACCTTAGAGCATTAATGACAAAAATCCCATGATTCAAAATCTCACAATTTTGACTCCATGTGGACTAGTGGCAGAGTAACAGAAACCTGATGACATTTTTCCCAAAAATCTAGGCCTCAGAAGACTGCGCAACACGTGGATGTCTATGAGGCACACTAGCATCCTGGTGGTTTTCTGAGTTTGAAATGGAAAATCTCAAATCTTGACTCTCTCGAAATGTAGAATTCAAATGTAACGGCTCTTTTTTACCCTTGCATACAACAAAAATACCTCCTTGGCTCTCATTTGGGGGTTCAATCCATTCAATGAAGCTCTCTCTCTCTCTACACATTCATTCTTGAGTTCTCTTCATTCTTGATAGCAACACTCTCACAAGCAAATCTATGCCGAACTGAGGTCCTTCCAACAACTACAACTCTCAAGCAAGCATTCAACAGTGCATCCATACAGTCTGGAGAGGGTCTAGGCCCATGGGAAATGCTCTCTCTCTCTTACTCTTTTCTCCTACTTGTTCATTTGCTACTTCGTGGTACGGGTTCTACTCCTGAAGTGAGTTTTTCTTTCACCGCACGCTTTTTTTACTTCATTTACACTCCTTTCCAACTTGGTTGTCTGTGGAGGTGGGAACACCAAAATGGGGGTCTGACTGAGGCAGACCTCTATACAAGCCCAACCTTTCCCCTCGTTATTCTGTGTGTAGGTTGCAAAGCAGAACTTGGAGTGAAGACTCGAACGTCTAGTTGAAGGTAAGTTTTCTCCAAGTTCTCCTTGTATTTTGTTCTAAGTTTTTGCTTTATGTCTAGTTATTTCTTTCAATATACTTCAAACCCGAGTTAGTAAGTGAAGCTTTATTTTTCCTGCTTGAACCCCTGAGCTTTTTCTTGCTTAGGACACTAGCACGCCCTTTGGACGACAGCGTGCCACGCTAGCATCTTGAATTCGAGCTTTCATCCTTTGGCTGAGAGCTCCTCTGTCTGAGGTAGGAATCTAGGAGTTTCACTCTCTTAGATTATAAAGCAGTTCCTTGTAAGAGTTAACATATACCTATCTCTTTTAGAATTCCTTTATGTTGAGGAGGATAAGGGCAGTTCATTCCTTGGTGATCTCTTGAGAGCTGAGAGACCCATGTGTAGTGAATCTCTCTTATATCACATTTTGGTGAACCCAACGTGAAGGATGTCGGATCTATTTTTACAATGTTTTCACATTTATGATAATACCTTCTCTAAAGAAGATTTTGATATGTTGGATGATGCTCTAGATGAATTCTTAGAAGCACCCTCCCCTATCTATAAATCTCTTGAGCAAACTTCCTCTCTGCTAGTTGAGGAGTTAGTAAACGTATTAGTAGTCTCTATGGCTCCTTCAAGCCCTAAGAAACCCATCATTTATGTGACCTTGGTTGAATCATCTTCTAGGGAGGATTATTCTTTCTATGGGATCTCATGTCGTAGTAATTCATCGAACTTATATTTGAGGTTTGTGAAATCTACGAACTCCACTTCCTATAATGTTGTTGGGCACACATATAATACAAGAAGAAACAAATAGAACTTAGATCAACAACCCCTGTTCCTACATATCAACCCACTCAATTTCCTACTTCTTTACCGCCTTCTCAACCAAGCCTTCCTTCAACACCTAAACCTGTGATCAAAGCACCAGGTGATTATGATCTTGTTGAGCAACTTCGTATTACTCCAACTAAGATCTCACTTTGGGATTTGCTTCAAACCACTCTGATTTATTAGGAGATGCCTCAGGAAGCCTTGCAAAAGATTCTTTTTCCTGCCTCCTCTAGGTCAACAGATGTTAATGCGTTGTTGGCTCATATTCGAGCGGATTCACCGAATATCACGTTCCACCCGCAAGAACTCTCGCCTCTGGATGCACAGAAGCAAGTGAATCCCTTGATGATTATGATTAATCTTAATAATATCGATATTAGGCGTACTATCGTTGACACCAGTTTGGCTCTCAATGTTTGTGGTATTGACCTATTACCTAAAATTAAAGTTGATTCATCTTCTTTAGCAATGTCTTCCTTGTATATTCACAGGTTTGATAATGTTGGTCGTCAAGCTCTAGGTACGATAATACTGCCTTTGCAGTTGGGTCCCGTTACCTTACCTACCTTGGTTTATGTGATTCTTGGCCCTTTACCTTACAATCTTCTCTTGGGGATACCCTGGATTCATGTTATGGGTGTTGTAACCTCTACTTTACACCGTTCCTTAAAATTCATCGCAAATAATTGAGTGGTTACAATTAAAGCAGATCTATAAGTTGTTCACCTTTGTGAACTAGTGGCTTCCAGTTGTGCTTCAGTTGTATCCACTCTCAAGAATTGTATTTCATCCTTAATCATTGATGCTATGGTGTATTCTTCATTGATACCCTTTGTGGAAGTTGTCCCTAGTGCGAGTATTGTTAAAGACAAACCACCTAAAGCAAAAGATCCTAATTCACCCATGTCTTCCCCTTCTTCCTCTCAATCAAATGATTTCCTTGGTGATGATTGGGGCTCCTTGGAATTATCTGAATTCTTTATCGTAGAATATAAGGTGATCCCCTCTTGTATAGAATTTCCAAGTGCCTCTGATGTAAAGATGGACGATGCTCTCATTAAGGAAGATAAGTGTGATCTTATTTAGGAGACCACTCCTTCCTCTATTGAGAGTAATCCCACTCCTATGAAGGAGGTTAATGTTTGTGAACCTAGAGAAGAGGTAGGAGCACTCTCGTAGAGACATTCAGCATTCATTGGTGGAATGAAACACTCTACGTAGAGCCGCCACCTCCCAAAGATTTGCAAAATTGTTATGGTTTTGGTTATTAACTCACTTCTTGATATAGCTATGGGAAGAAAGGCCTAGGGAGTATTGAGCAAGGAATTTAAGTCCCTATCTAGTTTAAGCCATGAAAGCGCTATCTGGGTTTGGGATGCTCTATCAAACAATCTAAGCAGAAACCTTGGTGGACTGTTAACATGATTTTAGCCGAACCGCTGAGTTTGGTCCATCTCGAATTGATAGAGGATAGGGAGCAGGATGAGAAGATCCTTCTACATTTCTTCTCTTTAGATGAAGCACTTGAGGAATTCCTAGGTGCCTATTCCCCGTTGCCTTCTTTTCATCACAAGAGGTGATTCTCATATCGCCTGCATAAACAAGCGTACTTTGGAGAATCTATCTTGAGTATTGATGAGGAAGACCCTTTATCCAATGTTAATAATGATGTTATGATATCTCATCCTAAAGATCATAGTTCTTGAGCTACTACTGAAATCTCTATGGCTCCTAAGTCCTCTAAAAAAGTAATTAAGATTGGGAAGTGTCTCTCTTCGGAAGAAGCAAATGAACATTTCAATCTCTTACATTCTCACCATGATATCATTTCTTGGATGTATGAAGATATGTCTGGTATTGATGAGTCCATAGTGGTTAATAATATCGTCTTATGTCCCAATGCCAAGCTAGTTAAACAAAAAATTTGAAAGATCAATCCCAGGGTGGCATTGATGGTTAAGAATGAGATAGGGAAGTTGTTGAAGGCAGGATTTATCCGTCTGATCAACTACTCCCCTTGGATCTTGAATATAGTTGTTGTTTGTAAACTTGATGGTCGTATTCGCATATGCATTGACTTTCATGATCTTAATAAGGTTTCTCTTAAGGATGATTTTTCGTTTCCTTATACAGATATGATTGTATTAACCCAGAAGATCAGTACAAGATAGACTTCACTACCCCTTAGGGTACCTTCTGTTATGTGGTCATTCCCTTTGGGTTAAAGAATGTAGGAGCAACTTACCAACGGGTGATGACCTGGATATTTCATGATTTTATTCACAAGATCTTAGAAGATTATGTTGACGACATCTTGGTGAAGTCGATAACCTGTCAAGATCATGTAAAGAACCTTCATCTTATCTTTGAAATGATTTGGCTCTATAAGATGAGACTCAATCCCCATAAGTGCATCTTCGGTGTAGATGTCGACAAGCTTTTAGGATTTATAGTTTTCACCGTGGAATCGAAGTCGACACGAATAAGATTGATGCCATTGTTAACATGTCTCCACCTAGAAATATTACTGAATTACAAAGTTTACAAGGGAGAATTCAGGCAATTCATAGATTTATATCTCAATTGGTTGATCGTACCCTTCCCTTCACTCATTTGTTGAAAAAATATGTTCACTTCATATGGGATGAAGAGTGTCAGAAATATTTTGAGTCAATCAAAGCCTATTTGGCCAATCCTCCTATATTGATGTCGACTATGCAAGATAGACCCTTTTTTCTTTACCTCGCAGCATCTCCATATACCTTGCCAACTTTTTTGGCTCAGTATGATGATGCCAAGAAAGAGAGAGCAGTCTACTACATTAGTCGCATCTTAGTTGATTATGAAACCCATTATTCCTCCATGGAGAAACAATGCCTCGCTCTTGTCTTTGCTACAAAGAAGTTGAGGCACTACCTTCAACATGTTGAAATACACGTCATTGTAAAGACTGACATTTTAAAGCATCTATTCTCTAGTGTCGGCCATGTTGGGAGGTTAGCAAAGTGGGTTATGTTGCTTTTTGAATTCGATATAAAGTTCGTTACTCAAAATTAAATAAAGGGTCAAGCAGTTGTTGATCAATTGGCAGATGCTCCCTCATCTCGTTCCTTCCCAAGGTTGGATTTATTCCCTAATGAAATTATTTTCATAATTAACCATGACATTGAATGGAAGAAGTATTTCGATGGATCAAGGTGTCAGATTGGTTCTGGAGTGGATGTGGTCTTGATATCCCCCGAAGGAAAATCGGTCCCTCTATCCTTCTAATTGGATTTTCCTTGCACCAATAACATCGCTAAGTACGAAGCTCTCATTGTAGACTTGTGTGCCATGATTGTGCTTAGGATAAAACATCTCTGCATACTAGGAGATTTTGAGGTTATTGTGAATCAGATTACAAGGACCTATCAAGCTAAACAAGATAAGTTGTCTCAATATTGAGACCTTGCTTTGTCTTTTCTTAATCAATTCTCGTCTTTCATGATAGACAACAACCCTAGAAGGGAGAATAGATATGTCAATGCCATGGAAAATGTTGCTTCCTTGGTACCTTCAAAGAAGGATATGAAAGAATACCACTTCATGGTTTTGGTCATGTGAACCCTGATGGTTTTTGATCAACCTAAATCTGAGGCCCTTATGTGTTCTCACGTAGACTCGAGAGAATGGTTCTCTAATATCTATAACTACTTAAAGACTGGAAATTTTCCCAATGATGTGACAAAGAATGATTGCACTCACATAAAAAAGTTTTTTGTGCATTATGTCATTTTATCCAATGTTCTCTATCAAAAATATTGTAACGGCTTGCTTTTGTGATGCCTCACTATAGTGGAAATACCCCTCACCCTTAAAGAATCCCATTCAAGCTCTGGGGGTGGACACTTTGGAGGTAAATCCTTGGTAAGGAAGCTGATACACATGGAGTACTACTGGAAAATGATGGAACAAGATTCCTTTGGTTTCATTAAGAAGTGCCTTCAACGTTAACAACATAGTCATCTTATTCACGCACCTGCACAAGAGTTACAAAATCAAACCTCTCCTTAGTCGTTCACAAAATGGGGGTTGGATATTATTGGAAAAATATCACCTCCTTCTTCTAAGGGATATACCTTTATCATTACCGCTACAAATTACTTCATAAAATGGGTCAAATTTATTCCACTTCAATCCACGAACGTTGAAGCTATCTGTAGATTTCTTTTGAACAACATTATTTCTCATTTTGGGTTGCCTGCTACACTTGTTTCTGACAATGGTACGCCATTCAAGAATAAGGAAGTAAAGCAATTCTTGGAAAATTTTCATATCCAACATAGATTTTCTATGCCATACTATCCACAATCTAATGACCAAGCATAAGCATCTAACAAGACTCTTGAGCTCATTCTTCATAAAATATTTCTACGCATAGCTTCTGGGAGCCTTTGTCTTAATTAGCAAAAATACAAAAAAATCAAAAAATCAAAAAAAAAATAAAAAAAATCGTTATCAAGGTGAAAACCTGGCAAACAGGCGTCTTGGTAACACCAATAAAAATAAAAAATTAATTAATCTGGAAAATAGTAAAGACAAATCATTCGTCCAATATTGAAAACCACTTCGATGGCGCTTTGGATAGGCACCATGGTGAAAACCTAGCAAACAAGCGCCATGTGTACTCAACTCTGCTCCTTTGTCTACTATTATTCTAATCTACCCTGTACATAGTCTTTATCCTTGTACATGCTACCTATCCTTATACGTATCCCGTATCTTTCCTATCCATCATTTGTATATACCATTCATAATAAGTGGTAGTCTTTCCCATAACCTGGAACGATTGACATCGAGCGCATTTCATATCCCCCATTTTACCCTATCCATAGTCAATTGGTCTTATACTCGACTGGGGGCAAACACTTAACATGTGTCATATTGGTTCTTACATTGGTTGTGTTGAAGATGTGAAACCATAGAAAAATCCAAAAACATCGCAAAATGCCCTGAGAAAACACAAAAACATCAGAAAACTTCAAAAAGAAAAAAAAATCAAAACATTTTGAAAATACAAAAACAGAGTCAGAGTCAATCGCACTTGTCAGTCTTTGTCGTTTGTCGAACTACGTTGCCTCTGCGACTAGACGTAGGCAAGGCCATCTGCCGATGTGCCCCCGAGGCATTAGGTCAGTCTGTTTAGGTTTGTCTGTATAAAGTCATGAGTCAATCCATATGTCTATGTGACAAGGTCATTGGTTGTGTCAAACTACGAGGTCTCTGCGTGTATAACGTAGGCAAGGCCATCAATCGATGAGCCCTCAAGGCCGCACTAGGTCAGTCCATTAGGGATCGTCGCATTCACTTTCACACACGTCTTCTATTTGTAGTCAGTCTTGTCGGTCAAGTCAAGTCGAACTACGAGGTCAGTGCGTGTATAACGTAGGCAAGGCCATCAATCGATGAGCCCCCAAGGCCACACTAGGTCAGTCCTTTAGGGTTTGTCGTCACACACAGTCAATTGTCCACACATCATATCAATTCATGCAGTAATCTGGTGAACAAGTCAGCAATGTCTCTAAGTCAAATCAAACACCTTGCCAAACAAAACAATCAAAACAGATCAACTACAGTCTGCTACAGGCTGTGTCCTTCTTGGAAACAGACGTTATCAAAACAATCAACCTATGTCTTATACAGGATGAGTCCTTCCTGCATAATCGATAAGGTCAAACATAGCCTTACACAGGTTATCACATCAATGGCATCTGACTCAACATCTTATACGATACATGTCTTTTGAAACCAGGCTTTGTCATGCCTTATACAGATAGTCATAACATCAAAACCAGACTCAGTCTTATCCGGTAGGTGTGTCTCCTAACATCAGGCTCTATCAATCAATCCTTTTATCAATCAAACAAACAAATCATGTTTTGGCAACTATGTTATTGGCTTATTGACTTTATGGCTTGTTTATCTTATCATTTATCTTGTATTGATGACTGGGATTCACGTTACTAGCTTTCTCAAGGATGTCCCATGAAGGATTTAGAGAAGCAACGATGTATCAGAATTCTATTTTCTTTAACTGTTGTTTGTCGACTGTCTTTTAAATTTGATTTGTTGTCATGTTACTAGTTTCCTTAAGGATGTCCCATGAAGGATTTAGAGGAGCAATGACGTATCATGACCCGTCTTTTACTTTGTTTGCTGTCTGTGGTTTCTCCTAACAAAAAGACTGGGGCAACTTGTGCCCTTAGTATGAGTTAATGACAATCCTTGTCTGCGATTGTCTGTTATTAGCAAGTGGATGACCTTGCACACCTTGATCTATGTCATATCATGGTGTTTTTCTCCATTTGTATTAGTCCCGCCCAATGATGATAAAGTGCAATACCTTTTGTGATACGAAAAAATATCGAAGATTCCTAATACTAACATCTATCTTCTATCTTTCATTCTTTGTCGATCTTTCTTTCCGCACTAACAGTTCTTCTTTCTTGCATTATGATGAAGTCCTGTGACACAAAATGGTGTATATCATCCTGCATCAACATACATGTTAGAAACATTCATACATATAGGCATAGTTTACATCTAAATCATCATGGCATAATAGACAATAAACATTAAAAACAATACATATTATAAGCATTTCATGTACAAAGCAACTGTAAATATGTGCATCGCATTACATTTGTATAACATCACATGTCATCTGCATCATACATATAACATCACATTGCATCTCATAATCATATAGGATCATACATCATATAGAACCATACATCACATAGAATCAACATTATCTCATTAGCTGCATAAACATCATAAAATACATATACCCATCCATCACATAGGCATGTCATATAAACATCACATGTATAAATAAAGACTGCATAATCCATACATAGAAATGCATATCATGAGAATCGCCGCCAAAATCATATATATATATATATATATATATATATATATATATCGCTCAAATGTGTCACATCACAATGTCATAATGTATCAATAATACATGGAAGCCCGCAGGCTATAAGATCAAAATACAATGTCTCAAAATAATCTCAAGCAGTATCTCTATCCTGAACTGCCACTGCCATCATGCCGGGAGTGTGTGGGAGAATGATGCTGGGAACCTGCTGATCTCTGAGCTGTGGGAGGTCTGTCATATGGCCCTGCTCTACGTGGCTGATCCACCCCCTCTGTGCTAACTGTCCGCGTGTGGGTCCTAGTCTGAGACCTGCTACTGTGTGCCGCTGAAAAATTGGGAGCCCGTCTCTCTAGGGGAACCTCTGCCTCATATAGGTCCCGATAGTATCTCTCCCTCTCTCTAGCTCTGACTAGCTCTCTGGTGAATGCAACTGATGGTCCTGTGCATAAGGCTCTAAGCTCTGTGAACCTCTGCTCAGTCTCCTGCCATTGGGCTATAGCCTGATCCCTATCCATCAAGGCTTTGTCTCTCTCCACCTGATAGGCATCCCTCTTAACCATCAATACTCTCATCTGATCCTCCAAGGAGGCAACCTGGGCTCGTAATGTATCCATGTCCGGATCCTCCGCCCCTCTCTCATCCTGTCTAGCTCTGTCTATCCCATCCTCCTCCTCATCAAGCTCCTCCAGGATCTGATCTCGGATCTCTCTCTCGTGATCATCATCCTCATCATCGTCCTCCTGGTAGGCACCTAGCAACCCAAGGGCATCAACCTCTGCCTCCTCTCCAACTGCCTCCTCGGCACCTCCCTCCTCTCTGCCTGCCTCCTCGCACCTACCTCACCTCTGCTGGGATGTCTAGGATGTCTGGGATAACAGCCTCTGTCGGCTGCTCCTCCTCACCACCTCTGGCCACATCTAGCATAGCCACATCCTCCTCTCCTCCCCTCTCCTCCGGATCGGTGACAAGGCTGGTCCTCGTCCCCGTCGACCACGCCTCCCTCTCCTGCCTCCACGCCGGCCACCTCTGCCATCGTCCCTGTCGACCATGCCTCCCTCTCCTGCCTCCATGTTGCCACCTCTGCCATCATCCCCTCCATCACCACGGCTCCTCTGCCTCCTCGGCCTCTCCCTCTACCTCGTCTGCCTCGTGGACCTGTACTACGCCGCTCTATCAGTGCTGGCTGCCCTGGATCTGTCATGGGAATCGGCCTGTGTACTGCCCACCACTGATCATAAGCTAGAGTGGTCCCTGGATCTACTGGTCCATCCCTCCATCTCCATGGAAGTGCCTGTAAACCCATCAATATCTACCTCTGCAGTGGCAACTAGAATCTCTGGCCCCCATAGTAGGACCTCTCATGATGACCGAGCAAACTCTACTCTCCCTCGAGGTACATCCTGTACCTCTCCAAATTGTCTCAATACCCGGTCCGACAACTGTCGCTCTATAATGTGCATATGGGGCACTGTCCGTCCCACCAAATACTGTGTCTGTCTGCAAAAAGGCAAGTGCTCGCCCTCATCTGACCACACCTCGCAGCCCAGGTACGGTCTCCATGTAAACTCCTGCATGGTGTCTATAGCATGTCTAAAGTAGCCTGTGTCCCCAATATGATGCTGTGTGGTCACCCCCGCATAACGGAAGGTGTATGGAGCTCCACGAGGTAGGTCTACTGTAACAGGTGGTCTGAAAATAGCGATATGCTCCCACGCCCATATCATCAGAAGCGTGGTACCGCAGCTCATCGACTATGCCTCTCTATAGGCAATGTCATGCAAATGGAAGTACAACATCCCTAGCACACAGGAACCTCATGCATATACAACTCGGCGCTCGAGCATGCCCACTAACATCTCCCCCCATCCCACAGGGAATCCATGTCCTCGGTGGTCAGGCAGTACTATACCGCCTATCAGTGTCGCTACTAGACAATCCAACAGTCTGTATCTCTGGGCCAACACCCGCCACCTAATCTCATAATCGTCAACCCCTAGCTGTCTAATATCAGCATGGGGGCTAATATCTGCACATCTCAGCAATCCCCCTCTGAGTATCATAGACTACCCGGGTGCCTCTAATAGGTAGTCTCAATATCCTATATACATCCTCTAATGTCACCGTGGCCTCTCCAGTCGGTAGGTGGAAGGATGATGTCTCAGAGTGCCACCTCTCGCATAACGCTGTCAATAATCCCCGATTTGCCCGAATCTGGGGCATATCGGTCACATGCAACAAACCCAAATACCATAGAGTCCGTCACTTGGCCAGCCGCAAACTGTCTCTAAATCGAAACGTCATGGGTCTCGACTCCCGTGTATAAATAGGGTCCAATTCAACCTGCAACAACATCATACATGCCTCATGCAAGCCTGAATCATCTATTCTAGTGAGAAATGACTGTTTTAACATAAAATGCAAATGCGTCGTTATTTTGCACATGCGTTATTATTTTACACATGCGTCGCTTCTTCACAAATGCGGTTCACAAATTCTATATGCATCATTATTAAGCAAATGCGGCTAATAATAATCAAATGCATCACAAAACTATCACTTGCGTTGCAAAATATCAATTGCGTTTCTAAATACACATATGCGGCTATACACATGCAAATGCGTTTCAAGAAATCAAATGCGTATCAAAATAAACAGATGTGTTTATCCGCTAAAACCTACTCTAACCAACCGGCGTTAAAATTCAAATGCGGTTTTTCGCATACATATGCGTTGTTCCTGCATACATATGCCGTGCAAAATTAAAAATGACGCAGAAGTAAAAATTGAATTAAATGCATTAAACAACGCGCAAATCAAAAAAAATCAAAAGGCAAGTTTAAGGTCCATACCGGGGGGTCCGCGCCGGCTAGTCTCTGGTATGTCCGGATCCTGTATGCGCGGTGATGGGTGGCTGGAACTGGAGACATCGTCACTATCAATCCAGAGAAAATTTTCAAATCTCTAAGCTAGGTGGGTGCAAATGAATAGTTTTTCACCCCAATTCACATATATACCTAGGGTTTAGGTGGCATTTCTTTCCTACTGGCCATGTAAACTTCCATTTTCTATCATCCCGTACCCGTCCCTCCCATTTCCGAACCCAATTTCGTCAACTGCATTGCATTTCTACCTATCTACTGGACTAATCGGGAGCATTTCCAAATTTTTCTGAACATTTTGGAAATTTGTCAATTTTCCCGAGGGGGCATACCTTCACCTATTTTAATCTGGAGCATGACTGGGGCATATTTTTATCGATTTTCTTTGACACAATGCCTAAGTGACATTGTATCAAAGAGGGGCAAATGTAGACACTGAAATTTGGTTTAGGCCGGCGACTTCAATATTCTTCATAATTCTTATTCTTCATAGTCATGATTAAATAATCTTAATTATTTAATTAATTCATCTTAACATTAATTCTTCTATTGATTAAATAATCTTAATTATTTAATTAATCTACCTTAACATTAATTCTTCTATTGATTAAATAATCTTAATTATTTAATTAATTCATCTTAACATTAATTCTTCTATTGATTAAATAATCTTAATTATTTAATTAATTCATCTTAACATTAATTCTTCTATTGATTAAATAATCTTAATTATTTAATTAATTCATCTTCTGTTATTTCTTCTATTAATTAAATAATCTTAATTATTTAATTAATTCACACTTTCTTTATTCTATCTGATTAATTAAATAAACGCTTTTTATTTAATTATGTTACTAATTAACCTTATCCGTCTTGTCAAATTAAATAAATTCTTATTTAATTTATTCTTTATCACATTTCAACTATAATTAAATAAATTCATTATTTATTTAATTATTCATTTAAAATCCCTTCATCATTTAATTAAATAAATAATTATTTATTTAATTATTTGTTTAAATCCCTTCATCATTTAATTAAATAAATCTTATTTATTTAATTATTCTTCGAATATTGAGTCTTGAATTAAATGAATTATTTAATTCATTAATTCTATTTTAACACATTCCTCTATATTTTAGATAATTATGTGAGTTATCTAAGTATTCACTTTTAATCGACTTGACATCTATTTTAATCATTCATTAACTCTTTCAATGTCAAGTACATGCGGTGTGCATTAGAGTCGTCAATCTCTTTCGTCAATCTAAGTCATGTCATCTGTCTATGCATGTCTAATCAGTCAATCTCAACCATCCATTGATCTTTCGATCTTGGCCTGTCGTTCGAATAATCAATTTTCTATAAATTGATTTGTCATTCTTCATTCCAATCTCTCTCGCGAATTTTATAACTTTTGAGAGCACTTTGTCTTGAATCTTCGATATTTTGCTAATCACTATCTTAGGCTATACTTGCACGAACTTGAAAATCTGAGGGAAATTATACTACACAAGCAAAATGGAGAAGGGCAATCGAGATGAATCATGGAATTACGTTTGAAAATTGGTGAGATTGTTCTAGTTTTAATTACGTTTTTACTTTCCCATGTTCTTTGTTGCTTAATGAATGAATTTGCATTTTAGATTTTAGTATTGTATGCATGTGTGCTTCTAATGATCTTCTTTGTTGTCTATTGTGCAAAGCTTTTATTTGGCGTTACAGGAATGCCTGTAAAAGAGCCCGTTAATGCAATGCATATTCGTCAATAATATGCATAGTGTCCCATGTGTCATGTGCGTGGTGTTCTCTCTTTAAAAGGGAAGTAGCACTATGTAAGTTGACATTATTCATTAACACATTATGAGAATTTTTTGTGTTATGATATGACCATGTATGTGTGTGTGTGTGAGCGATATACATACATGTGTCTTGGTATGCTATGTATCCATACATCATATTACATCTTTTAAGGCAATTAGATCATCATTATATTTAATTAACATACAACCATATGTGTTTATTAAATCATATTAGCATCTAATGTAAACATACATCCATATGAGCATGTAATATCCATAGCATCAACATACATGAAAATAAAAAACATACACATCAAGATATATAATGCCATGATGTCAAAACTAGTATATATGTGTGTGTGTGTGTGTGTATCAAATGTCATGTACATGTATCGGGCCACTACTATCAAAAATGAGTGGCTAATAAATATATGTTTATACAGAAGATCTACAAAAATAAATATATGTATCTCTCGCTATAAAAATGATATACAAAATTAGAAGCCCCTATGGCTGCGGTGCGTAGCTTGCCAAGCCCTCTGGATCTGGCTACTACTCTTGTGGTCTAGGGATAGGTTGCATGGTGGTCATGGATCAAGATCGATGTGAGCGTGATGCAGACAGAGCTACCCGCATCCCCCTGATCTCTCCCTGCAGCGAGCATATAGTCATTCGTGCTTGTGTCAACTCCTCTTGCAGTTGTTGAACATCTGTCGGGATCACAGTTGTCGGCTTCCTGTCGAGGTAATCGAGACAGCTCTAAAGGGTGTCACATGCCTGTTCGATAGCCTTAACCCTCATCACTGTCATGTCTTGCTCTGCAAGCACTATTTGCAACTCCCCCGATAGTTGGTCGTGTTGTCCCCGAACAGTGGTAACCTCTATAGTCAACTGAACGATCTCTACTCCCCACTACTTATAACTGATCCTCAGACGCACTACTGGCTCGAAGATGTGGGCATGTTTCCCCGAAGACACTGGTCAAAAAGCCTTGAGGATCATCCCCTAATAAGCATGTCAGGGGCCACCTTTGATATGCACCTATTCATCAGCCCAGTCCATCCCTATGCATCCTCTACAACCATAAAAAGAAAGAGAAAAATTAGTATCACATGGCATATATATATAGTCATAAATGAAAGAAACTGAGAGTACTAAAATGTAAACAACATGCTCAGTATACCTGGGTCCCCTAGCTGTCATGTGGGGTTAGGGTGAGGAGCGACGCTGGGACTCGTGCCACTGACATTAGTAGCCACTCCTAATGCCGCCAAGGTTGTCGTCATTGTAGCAGTAGGCATTGGTGGTGCCGATGAGACATGGGTAGTTGTTGGGGGGTCTAACCTACTCTGTCGCCTCTGCGACGCCACCTCCTTCTCCTACAGTCTCTCCTCCTTGCTAGCTTGTTGACATCCTCTCTGTCTATCTCATGGAGGTGGAGGTGACACATCCCCCTGTGGACCTGGATCCCCTCTAGGGGCACCCTCGCCAAACATAGGAGGAGGATGGTGCCTATCCCACCACCCTCTAAAGTCTACAGTGATCCTGACATTATCAGCTAGCGTTATGGGTGATAGATCATGGTCAGGCTCATCATCATCCGAGGGGACAAAATCAATGATGGTGGGGCGAGGGCAATCCCCGAGTCTAGTCACGCTCCTGTAAGCCCTAGTATATGTGGGCACATTTGGAGGAATCATTTGTACACAACCATGTTGTCGCATGACTTGACTCTAGTAGTATGGTACGATGATGTGATCACAGTGACCTACTAGAAAATGGTCCCGCTATAGGTTCCTCAGGTACCTGCCATCATCTACCCATCTAAAAAATTGATAGGGTCCCATCTGACCCCGTCTGCAGCAAGAGTATCAAACTATAACTGCCAAAACTATAAATCTTTGTACCTCCACTACCCTATCATATCATACCAATTGGCCATGGGGACGTGTTATGGTTGTTGCTAGGGAAAATTGATCGACCTCGTGCACATGATGTGGGCGAAGTCCCACACCTGCAAAAGTGTGCACATTGTAATACTACAATACTCATAATGGACATACCGGCCTAACTCCTGGTATAGGTGCGCTAACATACTGCGCCCCCAGGCAAAAATTGTCCTATGCTCTACCATCTCCCTAATAGTATGGATGAGGCCCTTGTGTAGGTGAGAGCCTTTCCCATCTATCGTAATCTAGTCATGACCATCACCCGGTGCAGCAATGGTGTAGTGGTCTACACCTAGTCATACCAATGTGTATAGATGTGGCTCGTGTCATCGTCGTCATACGTTTGTCCCAAGCAGTAGAGGAGTCCCTCTGCTTACTCCTGTGCTGATTAGGTGTCATTGATGGTCACCCACCATCCGCGGATGGGTAGTCTGAGGATTTGATAGACATCCTCAAGTGTGATGGTCATCTCCCCAGTAGGTAACTGGAAAGATGATGTGGTGGCACCCCACCGCTCTATCAACATTGTAAGCATCCACTCGTGATAACGCATCTCTGGCATGGTGAATGCATGCCAAAGACTGATCTGCTCTAGGTGTGTGACCTCATCTACAATGAGATGGTCCCTCTACTCACAAACTAGTAGGTAAGCTTTCCCTCCAGGATGCTCGCGAATCTTCGGATACTCCTGCAAAAGTGGAAAAAAATCTAAGTCAAAACATAAAATCTCAATTTGAAAACTTATGTGTAACGCACAGACGTCTACACACCACGCATACATCCCTGTCCACCATGGATGCCTCGAGGATGATAGCATAGGATTGGGATGCCAGTGTACATCCTAGATGGCATCACACATTTTGGATGTGAGCACCCAAAATGGACACCTATGCAGCTCGACGAGAGAAAAAATGCTTTAAAGAGCTTAAATTCATAAAAAACAAGGTTTCAAGACCTACTTGGTCCACTCGTGACCCTTAGCAATGTCGCCCCATAGTTACTCCAGTCTAGGCACCTTGTACTCCCTCTTGCTCAGTATTTTGCTAACATTTCTCTCACAAAAGTCAACAATTTTCTCATAGTGAATAGTGAAAATGACCCTTCTAGGGGCCCACTTGGGTATATATAGGCCCCCCGAGGCCCATTTTTCCTAGAGTTTGTGGCTCCTCAGTTTCTCTTGAATTTACCCCACCAAGCTAGGGGCAAACTCAGGAGGGGGCATATAGTCACCTCTTGATCATATTTTTCTTTTGAATCAACGAATTTTTCTTGACCATTCTTCTCGTTGTGATAGCTTCTTCGAATTTTTGAAGCTAACCTAAAATTTAAGTTTTGCAGGTTAAAGTTTTGCGCGATTTTTCACAACCGCTTTGTCATTTCTTACTGAGCTCAGTTGTTGGGGGCACCTTCAGTATTGGTTAGCTCGACCTCGGTAGCCTCTAAGGCCCCTTCTCCTGGCACGAAAATCCGTAAAATTTAAGTTTGAGGTGAAATTTTTCTTGTCTACTTCAGTGTGGTTGATTTTTCTCAAAATTGAGCCCACTAAAGTGGGGGAAAATGTAATGTCGTTGAATTGCACCTAGGGGAAATTCCACATTTTTGCACTTTTTCCTAGCATTTATGACATCTTAGAGCATTAATGAAAAAAATCCCATGAGTTAGAATCTCACAAATTTGACTCCATGTCAACTAGTGGTAGAGCAACATAAGCCTGATGACACATTTCCCAAAAATATAGGCCTTGGACACTTGCGTTGTGTGCGGACGTCTATGTGGCACACTAGCGTCCTGGCAATTTTTTGAGTTTAAAATGGAGAATCTCAAATCTTGACTCTCCCGACACGTAGAATTCAAATGTAACAGCTCTTTTCCACCCTTGCATGCAACAAAAATCCCTCCTTGGCTCTCATTTGGGGGTTCAATCCATTCAGTTAAGTTCTCTCTCTACACTATCATTCTTGAGTTCTCTTCATTCTTGATAGCAACACTCTCACAAGCGAAACCATGCCAGACTGAGGTCCTTCCAATAGCTACAACTCTCAGTCAAGCGCTCAATAGTGCGTTTGTGCGCTCTTGAGAGGGTCTGGGCTTGTGGGTAACACTTTCTCTCTCTTACTCTTTTCTCCTACTTGTTCATTTGCTACTTTGTGGTGCGGGTTCTACTCCTAAAGCGGGTTTTGATTTCACCACACAATTTGTTTACACTCATTCCCAACTTGGTTATCTGTGGAGGTGGGAGCACCAAAATGAGGGTTTGATTGAGGCAGACCCCTATACAACCCCAACCTTTTCCCCTCATTCTTTTGTGTGTAGGTTGCAAAGCAGAACTTGGAGTGAAGACTCGAACGTCTCGTTGAAGGTAAGTTTTCTCCAAGTTCTTGTATTTTGTTCTAAGTTTTTGCTTTCTATCTAGTTATTTCTTTCAATATACTTCAAACCCGAGTTAGTGAGTGAAGCCTTGTTCTGCCCGCTTGAGCTCCTGAGCTTTCTATTGCTTAGGATGTCAACACGCCCTTTGGATGACAGCACGCCGCCTGGGATCCTGAATCCGCACTTCCGTCCTTTGGCTAAGAGCTCCTTTATCTGAGGCAAGAATCTAGGAGTTTCATTCTCTCAGATTATAAAGTAGTTCCCTGTAAGAGTTAACGTATACCCATCTCTTTCACAATTCCTATATGCTGAGGTGGATAAGGGAAGTTCGTTCCCTGGTGATCTCTTGAGAATGAAGAGACCCGTGTGCAGTGAATCCCTCTTATCTCACACCTTGTACTTGTCAAATTTTGGTATTTTGAACTTTTTTGGGAAGGGGAGCATGATAATAAAGCGATCAAAAAGGGAGCAGACATATATCCTATAGAGTGTAGGTCTTCTTTGGTTTTACAATCTAGATGTATAATATATTTTGATTTAGGGCTTGTAGTTGCATGCCTACCTCTATGTTTGGTACATTTGTTTGTGGACCTTGTGCACAATGGCCTTATTGTCCCACATGTTCGTTTGATCATAGGTTGGGTATTGTGGAGGTATAGGACTTTGATAACCATGTTGGGTGGAAGGAGGGTTAAGTCCTTATTATACGAAAGGAGGATTAAGTCCTTGTTGATTGTAAGGAGGGTTAAGGCCTTGTTCATTGTAAGGAGGGTTAAGTCCTTGTTGTCTAAAAGGAGGATTAAGTCCTTGTTGAATGTAAGGAGGGTTAGGTCCTTGTTTTATGGAAGGAGGGTTAAGTCCTTGTTGAATGTAAGGAGGATTAAGTCCTTGTTGTATGGAAGGAGGTTTAAGTCCTTATTGAATGCAAGGAGGGTTAGGTCCTTGTTGTATGGAAGGAGGGTTAAGGCCTTGTTGAATGTAAGCAGGATTAAGTCCTTGTTGTATGGAATGAGGATTAAGTCCTTGTTGTATGGAAGGAGGATTAAGTCCTTGTTGATTTTGTTGAAGAGGGGTACCTTGATAATGCATTGGTGGTACACCTTACTGTGGTTGATTCTACTGAAGGGTACCCTGGTAGTGCATTGGTGGTACACCTTGTTATTGGGACAAATTTTTTTGAAGGTTACCCTAGTAGTGTGTTGGTGGTATACCTTTTTTCTGTGGTGAATTGGTTTGAAGGGTACCCTGATAGTGCATTGGTGGTACACCTTGTTGTTGGGGTGAATTGAATTGAAGGTTACCATGATAGTGTGTTGGTGGTACACCTTTTTGTTGGGATGAATTGTATTGAAGGTTACCGTGATAGTGCGTTGGTGGTACACCTTGTTGTTGGGATGAATTGGTTTGAAGGGTACCCCGGTAGTGCGTTGGTGGTACACCTTGTTGGATTGGTATGTTGGTTGAAGGATCAATAAATGATGTATTATGTGGTACATATTATCCTTGTGGTGGGATGTTACCTTGTGGCATGTATTGAAGTGGACCTCCTTGATATTGTTGGCCCACTGTTGCTTGCTCGATTTGGGATGGTTTCCTAAACAAAGGGTTGTCCATTGGTTGTTGTTTAGGTTGATCATTTCTTTGTGAGAAGATTGGTGGCATGTTCAAAATATTCATTGGTTTGGGTGTTTTTTGCAAAACTAATTTATCCCCTAAGGGAATTAGGTTAGGATCCTAAAGACCTTCCACATTAAATTTTATAGGTAGCTTAGCACCAAATTGTGCTAATTTGAAGAAGTAGGCATTTGGATCCTTTCCTAACAACTTTTCCATCAGTTTCAGTACCTTGGGATTGTTGGAGTGTTGAAAGAATTCTTCCTCACTATCCATTTCTTATATGACCATGTCCTTTGGGTTTTGGTTTGAATTATCCATCATTTCTTATTGTCTATGGGTTAGTTCCTCCTCACTTGTTGGTTGGTTTGATGTTGCTTTGAATGTTGGTTCCTTTCAAGGAGTTATAAGGTCACTTAGTTTATAACCCCATGGGTCATTTTTGTCATGTGTGGTGTTCGTTGGAGGTACACTAGAGCTACTTTTGTTTGCTTCCATCTTTTTTCTATGTTGGGATCTCATTGTTGTCATAAACAAGTGCCAAGATTTTGTGAAAGTTGGTGATTTCTAACTTTATGGAATGAACTAAATGCTTTGTTTTTGGGATTTTTTGTTTTTTTAGTGTTTTGGGATTTTCTATTTTTTGAGTGTTTTTGGGATTTTCTATTTTTTGAAAGATGGTATCTATTGCTATGTAGGAGGTGGTAATACGGGCCTTTCGGCCACAAGATCCACTTTTTGTTCCTCTTTTTCTAGGATATTAGTTGCATTTCTCCACTAGGTTGGTGTTTCCTTTTTCTCGAATACAAAACTTCTCAAACTACTGATGATGTTTGATTTTTCACCTTCAATTTGTGTGAGTTTTGGTTGTATGATAGGTGTTTTAAGGTATGGTTGTTGAATTGGGGCAGTAGGATTCCAAATGGTCATAAAGTGAGTGGTGTTTTGATATGGTTTTTGTGATACTCAAGACTCTAAAGTTTGAGTGATATTTTGGATGACGCTACTTTTGGGACTCAAAATGTTGAAAGCTTGGACCGATATTTCACTTTGTTTTTCTCGAGGATATGTTGTGAAGAATCTACTTGAACTAGCCTTGAGATTCAAGCAAATGTTGATATCTTAGAATTTTGAGTGAAGGAATGATCCAAAGTTGTGTTTTGATTTTGAATCCTAAACTAGGATGAGGTGTTTGATTTTACAAATAGATTATGACATATTTTGGGTGTCTAACTATTTCATTCTCAACAAAATTTGTAACTAGTTTCGAATTAGTCTTCTGAATTTCACCAGAAAGCAGGGAAAAAGTGGTAGTTTTAGGATAGTAGTGGTAATTTTTGTCAAAAGCGGCCAGATTAATGTCAATAGCAGCCAAGTTTTGAGAGCAACTACAGTGAGATTTCTCAAAAGCGGCTTCTATTTGTGATTTTTCTAACTAGTGAATTGTGTAGGCAAAAGTGGTTGTCTTGATCAAAAGCAACCAGATTTTAGCTAACTACGGCCAAGAAAATGGATCAAGTGCAGTAATGCTAGGATCAATAGTGGCAATTTTATGTCAAGTGTGTCTAGTTTTCCAAAAGCGACTAGTTTTTTATATTGACTATCAAAATCCAGAGAGCAAAAGCAGCTTGTTTTAGGTCGATTGTGGCTAGTTTTAGGTCAAGTTGGAAAAAAACAACCACAATAGTGGTTTTTTGTGCAGATTTGTTTTCCAGTTTCTATGTTGGAAACAATTTGGATAAATTTAAGATTTGATGTCTTGTTTTGATCTGATTTATCTTTTAAGATTTTTGGCAAGTGATACAATGCAATACAACAATCAAAACTATTTGACCCTAAATATCTATAACTTTAAACACGTTTCTTTCCACAAAATCTCAAAGTTTGTGGAAGTCAAAATTCTAAAGCCATAGTTTCCAATGTTGACTTTATTCTTAGTGTGACTTGAAATGTAAGCCTAAATATTCAAAAACCTTAAAGATATTTGTTTAAGATATCTTTCAAGGACTACAAATATAGGGCTTGTTTCAAATGGTATTCACACTAAGTCCAAAAGGTTTGAGTTTTGATAACCATGTTTAATGTTTATTTTGATGTGTTCATTTTAATTCAAGCAAATTTTTTATGTCCAAAGTAATTGAGAAGATTTTGGAAATTTCATGAAAAAAGCTTACACCCTAGGGATAGACACATTCTTTTAGATGGGCTTACCTCATGCCCCAGAGGGATGATTTTACATGCAATTTATGGAGAGTTTTTTAATCTCGACCATAAGTCAAACTTGGTAAGTAACTTCTCAGAAGTAAATTTTGATGCACCACTTCAAATAATTTTGGAAGGTTGTTGCTAGGTCCTAACACTTTAGTGAATAAACACATCAATATATCGATCGGGTAGTGTCCAATGACTGTATGCAATAGAGGACATCTCAACTTATCTCTTAAGCACCAATCTACTGAATAAAAATTCTAATCTAAAGGGCCTCTAATCTAGAAAGCAATAAATCATCTATCTAGAAAGCAGGAAAATAACTCAAATCAAAAGACATAAAACTAAGAATTTGAAAAGCATCACCATTAAACTAGAAAGCGTGGAAATGATTAACCTAAAGAATGCATAAATTTTTGAAGAGGTAAAGCATGTAAGGAAACTAGGAAACATTTATCTACTCCAGAGAATCATAAGCTAACTACTAATCATAAAACCACTAATCAAAATCAACTGAAGAAAGGTGCTCCAGACACTCAAATGCCAAGCTCAGAAGCTACGAACTCAATTACAACTTGCAGGCTTGACACTAATAAAATAACATGTACAAATGGAAATAAAATGCAAATGCAACTTCTATTATATCAAAGGAAAATGCAGAACAGGAAAAAAATACTTATCTATCTATTTCTAACCCTCGAGTGACCAGCTTGTGGGTGTATCTACTGCTACTTCAAATCACATGCACTAGAAAATCCTTTATGTTACTTCATTCCACAAATTCATCCATATTACATAGTAATTCAAAGTAAGGTAGGAAAACTCATATTCATATGGTATTTTTTACTCAAAAGACAAATTGACAGCATAACAATTCTTCTCATTATTTGTAACAGTTACATATTTATATGAAAAATGACTAACAAAAATCCTATTTTTTAGTCTATCAAGTCTTTCAACAGATTTCCCGTAGTAAAAGGGACTTAAGAGCCCATGATATACAATATTAAAGAGGCTTTGCATGAGCCATAAAGTCTTTGAAACTGAAAAATAACAGAATTATAAAAGCTTGGCCAAAAAATGTGCTCCTAGCATTTCGGTGCCCGCTCGCTGGTTTTCAAAAGTATGAGACCCGCATTCATTTCCCTTCTGACTGGAATGGCGAATGGTGGTGGAGTTGACCTGTGAAATACTCAAGACTAAACCATTAAATCAGCATAAGTTAGTTTATTTTAATCAACTCCAAGAAATAAGTTTGTACGGTTATTCATAGAAAGGAAAGCAATTATTTTTCCTAAAGGTAATCAATTGGTAGAGTAATTTGGGGTTGGAAGGTTTATATTTGTATATTGAGGCCATTATGTTGATGAGGTTATTTTTACCTCATCATTTCCTCTCCTTCCTAATTCTGAGCAGGTCCTCCTACTCTCTGATATGCCCCCTGTCCATCATTTCTCCTATTCATTTCCTCATATTTAGCATTGAGATCATACACACCATCTACCTCTATGTCCAATGTTTCTAGATTCCTCAAGAATCCCTGATGAAAAGTGACCCTTTGTTTCCATCTCAAAAAACTATCTTCACTTTGGTCTAAATTGGTGTATATTGAAGGTGGTGGGGAGAGAAGCAAGGGAGGTTTGTACCTCATACCAATCCAATTGGTCTTAAAGTCCTCCAGAATTTTGATCAAAGTTGTTGCTCTTCCGTAGGACCATCTGATATTAAAAGGTGAAATTATTTCCCTCTTCTTGAGATGCATTGGAAGAGGGGTGTACCTTTCTTCACATACATGCCATGCTGGTCCTATTAAATGTGGCCCCTGTTCTTGAAAGTAATCATGACACACCTTGAGGTTTTTATCGTATTTGACCCGTGCTTCCTATTTACTTTTGACACCCATAAATTGTTTCTTGAAAGAGATAGACTTCCTATCAGGGTATCTTATCTGCAACCCTACAACCTTTTCTGCCTGAGCATACTCTCTTGATCTGTCTTGCTAATGAATTTGGTTTCTCATAGTGGACAGGAATGACCTTAATTTTTCTTCTCCTACAAAGAGGTTAATAAAGAAATTTGTATACTTTTATAGGAGCAAATTGTGAACAAAGAATTCACATAGCAAATTTTGTTGTTTAGGGAGTGACTCAACAAATATTTTTACAAATTCCTTGACATCAGGGTCATGAGGCTGGTTTTCGAAAATTCTTTGCAATTTCCATCTCAAAATTTGCTCGTTAAGAAACATGGAGTACAACCTGGATGGTTTTCTATAGGCTAGTAGCAATTCACCAATTTCACAAGCATCCTGCTTACCCCTATATGCTTGATGGAAATATTCTTTTAACATGACTAACTCCCTCTTTAACCTATTGTTTTCAAATTCTACATCTTTCAAAAGGTAACAATGCTCTATCCATTTCATAAGCATTGGGGAAATACGTACCTAGAACCAATCTATAACAATAGCTTTAGTTTGTGTCCCTTTTGATTCCATAATTGGTTAAGTATCACTCTCTTGTAAACTTTGTTCTAGCTCCACAATTCTACTCAGAGAGGCATTCAACTCAGTTTCATGTCGATTCTTTTCTTCTTCAAAGGCACTGAATAATTGCATAAAATTATTTTTCAAATCTAGAATACATTTTTCTTTTTCATACAGAGCATCCGAATTCTGCTTACCCTGTAGATTCCATTGCTAGATTTGGAATTGCAATTGCTCAATAAGCTTGTCTTTTTCCTCCAGTTGTGCAGTTAATTTTACAATTTCCTAATTCCTTTTATGGACAATAGCAATGTGCACCTCCATTTCTTCTTTTTGTTGATTAATTTGTGCTTCGTCATCCTGAAACCTAGCCCTTAGCCCTTCAATTTTTGTCTTTAGTTTTTCTGATTCTTCATTTCTCCGACTGGATTCTTCATCCCCTGCGTCCCCAGAGAAGGATACGTGAGGGATTTCTTCATCAAACTAAGGCACATTTTCCTCTTTGTTGTCTTCAAAAAGGGATGAATGAGGCACTTCTTCCACTTTTTCATCAATATGGGGTGCATTTTTTGTTTCAGTGCTCTCAGGAAGCACTTCTACTTATTTTGCATTCTCAATATCAGGCAGACTCCCTTCTTCAATTTCTTCAGGTAAGGAGGAGAAAGGAATTTCTCCATATGTATGAGGTTTTTCTTCTTCTTCATCGGTATCCACAAAGAAAGATGTATGAGGAGTTTCCTGAGGCACTCTTTCTACAAATTCAGGTATATTGTCCAACTTGTCAAGGAAGGATGAGAATCCTCCTGCAGGTTCATCTTCGTCCTATTATGAGTGTGGTAATTGTGCTTTCTCCCCTTCCTGCTCTTCAGGTGATAGGGTTTCTTTGTCCTCTTCCTAGGGAAGTTTCTCCTCTTGCTTTCCCGTCTCTTCAATTTCCTCATTATCAGTTGGACTATCAATTTCTACCACCTTTATTTGAGTCTTGGCCTTCTTCCATTTTGAAGTACTGCCTATATCTTGGGGTTCAATTTCATTGACCCCTAAAGATAACAGTTTACTCCTCCATAGAGGAGGGGTTATTTGAAAAACAAATTTACTTCATTTCTTTTTCTTTCAAGGGGGCTCATCATCTTCTCTAGAATGCGCAATTCCCACCTCCTCTTCTTGTCCTAGGGTTTGTAATTCATTTGGAAAGGATTATGGCACATCACCACTGGGAGTCGTGGAGGTATATTGGGACTCAAGGTTTCCTAATGCCTCTGAGGAGGGTTCTTCTACCGATTGCTCCTTTTGTTTAGAGGATTCCCCTTCCTTAAATGACCTCCCTGGTTCTTCATTTTCAAATTTCTATAGGAACCTTTGCCATTTCTTCTTTGGCTTATTACGGAAATGATATTTACATATTAGTTGTATCAAACCATGATGTTTAAGGGGCCCCATCCCAATTTTATACTTTTCTATCATAGAGGTGACTGAATGGCAGAGAAAGGTTGGTAAATTTACCCTAAGGGTAGGGTCCTCAATGTTGTGGTGTAAATGAGTTAGCAGGCAGAAAGGGGGTCCCACTACTATAGTCATTTGTCCCTCACAAGTGAAATACTTTATAATCCATACTGCAACAAACCTCCAGGTTTTGGAATAGACATTCTATGAATTCCCTTATTTTTCCCCCTAGTGCTTATGGTCAGTATAGGTTGGGGTCCCCCTTCCCTATGGAACAAATCTATTAACTTTTGATAAGGGATGTGGGTATTTTCATTCAAATGAATCCCTTTATTTTCAAGACTAGAAAGACGAGCAATGACTTTCTTACTTACCCGGAATGACTTTTTGTGCACCACAGTCTTCCCATCTGCAAAATTCTCAACAAATTCCTTTACCAGCTGCTCTATGTACCCTTTGAATTGTTTCATGAAATTTAGCCATCCAACCCTTTGAAATAAAGCATCTATATTGCTTAATGCCAACAATGGCGCTGCAAAATTTGGCTCAGACTTTTTCTTAGTGCCTCCCATCTCCTTTGCTTCCTAGTAAAAAAATTTAGAACCCTGAAATGCTTGCTTCTCTAAATTACAAATGGAGAGAGAGTTTTGTGTCGATATACTTGATGGGGAAAGAATTAATTACTAGCTTTCTTGTCACCTTAATATATCACTATGACGGTTCCCCATAAGGAATTACAATAGCTGTTGTACTTTCACTAATCATGTAAAGGGGCAAAAGTTTCAAAATTACAAGGGGAAAAAATCATGCTAATTAATTAACCTTTTATTGAAAATAAATACTAGCCCTTCTAATAAATTAATTCGCACATACTTTAGGTCTTGTCGTTAGATTAAACGTCACTTACCTATGCTGACGTAATTGGATAGTTATATGGTTGGCGAAGGTGGCGGTGGGTATTAATGGCATGGATGGGATGGTTGGAGTCATGATGGAAATTATTATGACAAAAAGGGTGTCATAATAATCTTATTTATTGTGGAAATATTTGATATGGTGAAGTGATCATAAGGGAACGAATCTCACAGCAACATTAAGGAATGGGCATGCATGAGACCTAGGAAAAATAAGGGAAACTTTGAAAAATAAAATTTATACAAAAACCTTAACATTATTGAGTAATGTGATCGACGTAGAGAAGAGAGTTCTAGAATTATTTAGAAAGATGCCATCGAAACTGAGTAACCAAATTGAGGATTTCAGAGCATCACTGAAAGATGCAGCCGAAGCAGCAACCAAAATTTCTAAAGCATCCAAACAGAATTATAAAGCATCCAAGCATCATTCTGAAGCATCACTGAAAAAATGCAGTCGAGAGAGAAACAACAGAATTCCACAGCATCGTTGAAAAGATGCAGTCAAAAGAAAGAAGATTGTGACACTTTGGCCTTGACTTCTCAGAGAACTATTGGATGATGCGTCAGAATGCAGGATTAGGATGGACTGTGGAGTCAATCTGATTTGTAGGTTCCAGAGCATTGTAGCAACAAGTTTGGAGCATCACAACAGTAATTCCAGAGCATCGCAGCAAGGTGCGTCAGAATTGGGCTTTCCATAAGATGAAGTCTTGCAAAAGGTAAACAAAACTTTAGTCAAGTCCAAATGATGGAGTTGATGAGAAAATTGAAGAAATTTTCAAAACTATATATAGATTTTTTATTTTTTATTTTTTTTATTTTTATTTTTTTTGCTCAACACTATATTGACCCTACCTCGGCAGAGTCAATGCAATGGATTTCTTCCTGTGTTTCTACCATTTTTGTAAACTCTTCTTTGTTAACGGGTTTATGGTAAATGTGTAGTCGGTGCCCATTAACTAGAACAGTTTGGGTGTCACCATCAATTGGTTTTAACTGGACTGAATCCTTCTTTGGATACCCCTGAGGAATTTTATGAAGCATACAGGGATTCACCTCTGCACATCAGGAACCTCCTGTGTGAATTTTATCTGCACAATTTGGATGTATCCCAGGATAAGGAATGGAATCCCTTATGTTATGTCGATGATATTCATATCAGCGCTCTAATCTCCTGGATCACCAATGAAATAAGAAGAGGAGAACAATTTGATAGCCATATGCATAATGAAGTAAATATGCCATTGTCTGTAAAAAATGAATCTAGAAATCGAATGGGTATTTACTTTGATTGGAAGAAATTGTGGAGAGATGAAAGGGCCAGGCCACTGATTGAGCCTCCAATACAAGAGGTATTTTCTCAATACTCCCAAATTATAAACAGTGATTTTAATACTGCAACCCTGCACATTCAGAACAGATGGGAGCATCTTTCATTTCAATTAAAGAAAGCAGAACCACATACTCCCAATACCTTGTATGTAGCAACCAGAAGGGCAGAGAGGTACATAAGGAATGCCAGAACAAAGAAGGAGAATTGGTTTCCCTTGGTTATGCAGCCGCCTATTCTCCTATGGCCATTATTGGCTATACAGGGGGATAATAGCACTTATAACAGGAGTTCTGAAGATAATAGATGGCAAAGGCTGGAGGCAATGCGAGCTCACTTCTGGAGTTTTCAGAATGGCGAATGTGGACAGCAACTGAGTGCAGATCTGAGAGAGTTTTCCAGAAGAAGGAATGCTAGACTTGCTGAAGGGCCCAGCAAGTAGTTGGTTGAGGGGAGTGATGAGCCAAGTCTTTGGCACATTTTGATCATACTTTTAGAAATACTTTGTTGTTTTTATTATGCTAAAACAAGCATTCAGTCTGTTTATGGGATAGGATATAGACCTTTTTATGACTTAAATATGATGAGTATATTGTGATAAAAAGTCCCATAATTATTACCTTTAATGTTTTATTAGTCTGATAAATACTTTATGGCTTTTTGTGATCATAAACCTTCCTGCAGCCTCCACTACCAAAACTTCCTGCAGCCATATATGAAACAATGTTTGCCTTAATTTAATACTTAATGAATGAATGAATAAAGTAATGGATTGTCTTAAAGGATGGACGTGTTGAGCTAACCTTCTTCTCCAGGAAAAGATGGTGAGATATTTTGCAGGTACCACGATTGAAGGAAGGGAATTCAATTTCCACTTGAAGAATTGAAGACCAAATCCATAAAGACTGGTTCAAACAGCAGAAGATGAGGAGACAGTTTCAACTCATCCGCCATGCAGGGAGAGTGTTCCAGAAATCTAGACCAGGCATCTTGGTCGTGCATGAATCCAGGATGATGGCGCTTTAAGACTGCTAAACTAATTTGACTTAGAACTTATCTTGTCATTCACTTCTTTACTTAAGTTAGTTAAATGTAATAAATGCCTCCCGTTTTATAAGGGAAGGTTGGTTAGTAGTTAGGATCAGTTTTCAATAAATAGCCCATTCTCCTTCAGAGAAGGGGCTGGCTAAGAAAATCGCTATTGTAACACACTTTCAGTCTTAGAAATTTAGCCAAGAGATTGTGCCATGTACTTGTTTACATTGAATCAATAAAGCTTATGAAGTTTTTCATCTAATCTGTTGTCTACTTTTGGCACTACCTAAGGGGGCCCACTTAGGGAACTGTCCATACTTTTATTCTGCAAGTTAGAATAGCTGCATTTTCCTTCATAGAAGTTAATGTGACTGTTCCTGCAGCTGGCAGAAACACAGAGCTGTCAACTGTCCCTACAGCCATTAGGAGCAGAATAGGTTATCTTTCGAGTTTTTCATTTCCAAAGCAAAGTTAAACAGTAAAGTTGTTTTTAGTACTTAAATTCCAGTATAATGCATTTTAGGAATCATGTATGTCTGGAAGGGTGATTAGTGCATATCTTGTGCTATCCCATTTCAAGTTTACATCCCTGGGTTGATAATTAAATGAGGTTCTTTAGTAGGTCATGACTGCCAGTTGTGATGTTCAATCCTTGAGTAGAGGAATTCATGTTCCTAGTTATTGAGTTGATTAAAGAACACTACATTTTTGGCGCCGCTGCCAGGGATGGTGTCAAACTAAGAACCTATTACAGGCATGCTAGTAAAGAGTTTAAGATTTCATTCTTAGTATTTTTAGTTTAGAATTATGCATTCCAGCATCTCCATAGTTAGTTTACTTTTGTTGTATGCATCGAAGAAGAGACCAATTTGGAAGATTCCTTCCTGGGAGCATAGATATTGAAGAGACTGAACCGAACCTATTCCAAGACAACCCATATCTGGATGTTGGCCAAGACTTAGTTACTTCATCTTCTTCCTCTGAACTAAGCTTTGACCTATCTGAAGGGATAGAATCAAATAATTCACTTGCTATTGTAGTTTATCAACCAAAAGCTACTCCAAGAATACAACCAAGAATGGCAAATCCTATTTTTCCATTTCCAATCCCTGACCTACATGACAATAATAACCTCAAAAACATCCCTGCCTCTTTATTGCCAAAGTTCTATGGACTTATTACTGAAGACCCTCATACCTTCTTGTTTGAATTTGAAATCCTTTGTAGAAGCTATGACTATACAACCTCAGCTCACAAGCTGAAATTGTTTCCCTCTACTCTAAAGGAGGGAGCCTTGAGATGGTTCATGGGATTGGGAAGCAATGTAGCTAACAATTGGGATCAAATGAAGACTCTGTTCTTGAATAAATATAAAGAGTATTGTAGAGGAAATGATCTGAGAGGAGATGACATCTTCAAAATGTCACAAAAGGAGGATGAAACCTTGGAGGATTATGTGTCAAGATTCTTGTTTAGTGTGCAGAAGAATACTCATCATGAGTTGAATGAGGAATCTCAAAAACTTCTCTTCTTAAGGGGAGTTAATGATACTTGCATGGAGGCCCTTGACCTCATGGCAGGAGGTGATGTCACCCAAAGTAGTTGGGATGATATCAAGAAAATCTATCTCAATTACTCCAGAGCAGCTGTAAAGAAGGGAATGGGGTTTAGACCCTCTTCTATAAAAGGAAGTGGCTCTGGAGTATCAAAAGGGGAGATTACCAATCTCTTGTTTGACTTCAAGCAGGATATTATCAATGATGTAGCTACTCAACTGGATACTATACAAGCTAGAAGGAAGAAAGAGGAAGCTAAAGCAATGTTAGTTGAATATTTCCCCCACTGCCGACAAAGAAAGAAAGATTGTCGATGCAAAGCAGTGGCCAATTTGGAGGTACAACATCTCCCTACTGAGTTCAAAACCATTGAAGGAGATGAGGAAGTGTTCTTTATTGCTCAGCGCAGGCCATGGGCCCCAAGACAAGGTATGCCTCAGGACCCCTTGCAAAATTTTGCTTCATATAATAGTCAATGGCAAAACCAGTACCCTCCAAACTATGGGCCATACTCCCAACCTCAGTGGAATAACCCTTGGCCAAATGCCCAGCAAAACCGTTGGCAATCCTCACAAGGGAATTGGCAATCACCACAGCAAAATCAATGGCAGCTTCCGCAAGGGAATTGGCAGCAGTCTAACCAATGGAGAGGAGGTCAGCAATGGTCAAATCCACCCACTGGTTTCCTGCAACAACCGCAGCAGCAGTAGCAAGTCTATTCTGCTGATCCTAATCATCAACTTGCCTATGCTCTTAACTTGAATAATATTAATTTACGTTCGAGAACTGTGCTGCCCACACCATCTCCTCCCATAATCTTAGAATTGCCATCTGAGGAGACTGACCAAGAAGAAGATACCAATGACCAAGCCCAACCAAATGAGCCAGTTCAAATTCCATCATTACCTAAGGCATCTGATAAAGTGTCCCCTCCTTTTCCACAAAGGTTGCAAGGTGAAAATGTAAAAAAACAAGAGGAACCTACATTTGACATCCTTGACCAGCTAAAGCATATATGTGTGAAAATTATCTTGTTCCAAGCAATCAAAGAAGTACATGTTTATAGCAAGGCCATCAAGGAGGCATGTTTGAAGAAACCGGGGAGGAAAAAGAAAGACCCTCAAACTGTCCATGTCATAGGCCAACTCTCTGACTTAATGCTAGGGAAGCTTAGCATCCCAAAATATTTAGATCCAGGAAGCCTTGTTCTGGAGATTAATATTAATGGGTTGCAAATTAAGAATGTTTTAGTAGATCTTGGTGCAACTATCAATGTCATGACAAAGAATTTGGTTGTAAAACTTAGTATTTCAAACCTAAGAGCTACACCTACAATATTACAACTTGCTGATAGCTCAACTGTCAAACCTGATAGAGTAATTGAAGACCTGGTTGTCACCTTGGACTCCTGGGAGTACCCTGCTGACTTTATGGTCTTATCTCCAAAGGCATCATTGGGGGGATACCCTGTCATACTAGGAAGGCCTTGGTTGGCTACTGCTGATGCTTACATTGGTTGTAGGTCAGGTAACATGATAATATATGATGGGTATAGCACAAAGAAACTTACCCTCTATTCTCCAGCCCTACCCCAACTTGAGTCTGGAGAGGTTTTTTGGCCAGATTTGGGAGAAGAGGAGGAAGTAACCTCTGTGGCCACTTTAATGATGATTACCAGAGAGCCTTTCATTGCACAATAAGAAGAAGAAGGTATACTGTCCAATATCCTACTTAATAACTATGGTACTGAATACTTTCATTGTGAAAAAAATCCATGTTCCTTGTAGACCATGCTTCCTTCGTCTACATCAGCTCATTATCTTGCAGCAACTGACTACTTACACACCTTGCTAACCCATGAGGTAGCAATGCCATTTTTTCCTGAAGTATCTATGGTAGATTTAACCTACTAAGTTGAGGTAGTCGCAGGAAAAACCTTGAGCATCAATAAAAACCTCACCAGTGAGCAACAAGAATCTATGGTCAAAATGCTTACCAGTCATAAGTCAGCTTTTGCTTGGGAATATGGTGACATGAAGGGTTTAGACCCAAAACTTTGTACACATCGCATATGCATTAACAGTGAGTTCAGACCTATCAGGCAGCCTCAAAGAAGAATTAACCCAGCTTTGAGAGAAATTGTTAAAGAAGAATTGCAAAAAATGTTAATAGCTGGCTTTATCTACCCAATCTCGAATAGTCAGTGGGTTTCTCCATTGGTTATTGTTCCTAAGAAAGGAGGAAAATAGAGGGTATGTGTAGATTACAGAGAGATTAACTTGGCAACAAAGAAAGATTATTTTTCTCTTCCATTCATTGATTAAAGAGAGATTAAAAGGACTTATCATTCTTAAATGGCTTCAATGGGTACAATGAAATCAAAATTGCTCCTGAAGATCAAGAAAATATTACTTTTACATGCCCTTGGGAAACGTTTGCCTATTTAGTTTTGTCTTTTAGTCTCTGTAATGCACCTGCAACTTTCCAGAGGGCAGTCATAAGTATCTTTTCAGACATCTCATATGATTGCATAGAAATATGCATGGATGACTTTATTGTTTATGGTACAACATTTGAGGAAGCTCAGGACAACTTGGAGAAAGTACTACAGAGATGTGAAGATCGCAACCTATCGTTGAATAGTCAAAAGTGCTTCATGATGATGTAGGAAGGAATAGTACTTGGTCACTATATTTCTGCTGCAGGAATACAGATTGATCCTGCTAAGATTGAGGTCATCTCTAATCTACCATTTCCTACCAAGCAGAAAGATGTAAGGAGCTTTCTAGGCCATGCTAGATACCATAGAAGATTCATCAAGGACTTCAGCCAAATAGCAGGCCCCTTATACAGTCTGCTGAAGAAAGATGCAGATTTTTCTTGGACAGAGGAATGTGAAAAAGCATTCATTGATCTAAAAGTCGCCCTTACACAGGCACCTATTCTGAAAGGACCTTATTGGTCACTCCCATTTCATATTCATACTGATGCATTAGATTATGCCATTGGGGCAGTGTTAGGGCAGAAGGGTGGTTCAACAGAACATGCACTCTATTACATAAGCAAAAAATTGCATGGGGCTAAATTAAATTATACTGTTACAGAAAAAGAAATGTTGGCAATCATCTATGCCCTCAATAAATTCAGGCATTACATCACCGATTATCAGATATTTGTCCACACTGATCATGCAACAATCTGGTATCTCATAAACAAAAGCTTAATATCCGGGAGACTGGCAAGAGGGTTATTGCTGATGCAGGAATTTGACATTGCAATTGTGGACAAACTAAGTAAAACCAACGTGGTTGCTGATATCCTTTCTAGAATTCAAAGGCAAGATAACTTTGTGCTTATTGAAGACTCATTTCCTGATGAGCACCTATTTGCAATCAAGGTTATTCACCCATGGTATGCCGATATAGCAAATTATCTGGCCACAGGAAGAACTCCTCAATTCTCCCCTAAGGAAAAGAGATTATTGGTAGAGAAAAGCTTTAACTTTTCTTGGATATCAGATTGCATGTTTTATACAGGGCCAGATCAAGTTATGAGGAGATATGTACAAGAGGAGGACACTTATGATATACTGCATGCCAGCCATGATGATCCATGTGGTGGACATTTTGCTGCCAAAAGAACAGCAATGAAAATTTTAAATACTGGCTACTATTGGACAACTCTGCATAGAGATGCAGCCAAATATACTAGGAGATGTGACAGATGCCAAAAGATGGGAAGACCAACTCGATCTGATGAGATGCCTCTATTTCCACAAGTTGTCGTTACACCCTTCGACAAATGGGGACTGGATTTTGTAGGACCAATTGATCCACCTTCCAATGGTAAGTCCTACATCCTTGTATGTACAGATTATGTGACAAAATGGGTAGAGGCTAAACCTATGAAATATGCTAGCGATAATAAAGTAGCTGAATTCTTTTATGAGGAAATATTCACCAGGTTTGGTGTCCCTAGGGAAATAGTGACATATCAAGGAGCACAGTTCACTTCTACCCTTATCACAACCTTAGTAAATGAATACAATATATGGTACAGGAAATCAACTCCTTATCACCCCTAGGCTAATGGCCAGGTTGAGGTCACCAATAAGGATATAGAGGCCATTTTGACTAAAACTGTAGATTTGCATAGGAAGGGCTGGGCCGCAAGGTTACCAAAAGCTATATGGGTCTACCGTACTACCTAAAAGACTGCTACAGGATATATACCTTTTGAAATGTTGTATGGTAAAACAGTTGTGATGCCAATAGAATTCGAACATAAGACTCTAAGAACAACATTGGAGATGGACATGGATTTAACAAATGCACAAAAGGACAGAGTCATGCAGCTCAATGCTCTGGATGAGCTCTGAAAGAATGCCCTGCAGTACACTGAGATGGTACAAAATCAGATAATAAGATGGCATGATAAATACATCAAGAAAAATAAATTCAAAGCAAGAGATTGGGCTCTGCTTTATGACTCGCGATATAAAGACAGCCTAGGAAAACTACAAACCAGATGGTTAGATCCATATGAGATAGATGAAGTATTCACCAATGGTGTTGTTCAATTAAGGACTATTGATGAGGTCCGATTCAAGCTACTAGTCAATGGGCATCGCCTAAAGCTCTATGTTAAACCCATTGACAAGGAAACATTTCTGAGACAGTTCGAAATTGAGCAGGATAGTAGTAATTCCACTTGATGAGGGCATAGCCCGAGACTTAAAAATAACCCACAAATAAGAGATAATTTTATTATTTAGAAAATGGAGCTTCTTACATGCAGAGGATCTCAAATCCTCAAATTCTACAACACATGAAAGTTACATAAAGCTACAAAATAACCCTTTTTCGCAATATACGAGCTTGTCCCCCAAAAAGCTACCCAAAAATTAGAAACTCGCCCATAAATAGAGCTCCTCATTAGTTTGGAGCCAAAACAACATTCAAATTTGAGTTTAGGCGGTTTGGCGCTGAAATATTACAACTTGAAGTTCAAATTTCAAAAGAACATTTGCAATTGTATCTTCAAGAAAGTGCGCCAACTTCCCAGGGCCATAACTTTTGATCTGAGACTCCGATTTGCAAACCGTTTGAAAGGTCTCGAAGTCAATAACGCGTTCAAAATTAGCAATGCCGATTTTGAAAAGTTTCGGGGCCGTTCCGAGAACTCTAAGTGCCTCAAATCCAACTCGGAAGATTTTTAGGTGCAAATCTGGGAAACTAAAACTGCAATATCTTTCAACCCAGGAATAGAAAATAAAAACTGTAAATTGAGAATTTCATTATGACGAAAAGGGTATCCAAAAATGTAAAAACATCTAAAAACTGAGAAACTTGAAATTTAACTATTTTTGGGTGATGCAAGATTGCTCTTACACCACTAGATGCTCCTGCATCAAACACTCAGGGTAATTTGAGAAGTGACCCCATCACGTCTCAGATGGTTGAGGAAAACCCAACCGGTCAACCGCTGCCTTAGATAGCCAAGATGAATCTTCCACAGGCCTTCCTCTCCATTTCACCAGATATTCTTCATATTGCCCGTTTCTGGTACTCCTCACACGACTATCCAAGATTGCTTCAATCTCCTCCCTTTCTGAAGTAGGTGCTGGAATGTCATACTACCCTATTGCTAGTGCTTCCTCCATTCCACCTTCATAATACTCTGTCAAATCTGAAATGTTGAACACAGGGGAAATGTTGATTCCATCAGGCAACTCTACCTCATATGCATTCCCTGAATCATGCTTCTTCAAAATCTTACAAGGACCGAATTTCTTCATCTTCAATTTGTTACTTGATGAGGGCATAGCCTAAGACTTAGAAAATAACCCACAAATAAAAAAATAATTTTATTATTCAGAAAATGGAGCTTCTTACATGCAGAGGATCTCAAATCCCCAAGTTCTACAACACATGCAAGTTACAAAAAGCTACAGAATAACATTTTCGCAATATGCGAGCTTGTCCCCCAAAAAGCTACCCAAAAATTAGAAACCCGCCCATAAATAGAGATTCTCATTAGTTTGGAGCCAAAACAACATTTAAATTTGAGTTTAGGCGGTTTGGCACTGAAAAATTACAACTTGAAGTTCAAATTTCGAAAGAACATTTACAATTGTATCTTCTAGAAAGTGTGCCAACTTCCCGGGGCCATAACTTTTGATCTGGGACTCCGATTCGCGAACCATTTGAACCATTGGAAAGGTCTCGAAGTCAATAACGCGTTCAAAATTAGTTATGCCAATTTTAGAAAGTTTCGGGGCCGTTCCGGGAACTCTAAGTGCCTCAAATCCAACTCATAAGATTTTTAGGTGCAAATCTAGGAAACTAAAACTGCAATATCTCTCAACTCATGAATAGAAAATAAAAATAGTAAATTAGGAATTTCATTATAACAAAAAGGGTATCCAAAAATGTAAAAACATCTAAAAACTGAGAAACTTGAAATTTAACTATTTTTGGGTGATGCAAGATTGCCCTTACACCACTGGATGCTCCTGCATCAGACACCCAGGGTAATTTGAGAAGTGACCCCGTCACGTCTCAGATGGTTGAGGAAAACCCAATCGGTCAACCGCTGCCTTAGATAGCCAGGATGAATCTTCCACAGGCCTTCCTCTCCATTTCACTAGATATTCTTCGTATTGCCTATTTTTGGTACTCCTTCCCACACGACTATCCAAGATTGCTTCAATCTCCTCCCTTTCTGAAGTAGGTGTTGGAATGTCATACTGCCCTATTGCTAGTGCTTCCTCTGTTCCATCTTCATGATACTATGTCAAATCTGAAATGTTGAACACAGGGGAATTGTTGATTCCATTAGACAACTCTACCTCATATGCATTCCCTAAATCATGCTTCTTCAAAATCTTACAGGGACCGAATTTCTTCATCTTCAATTTGTTATAGGTTCCCACGGGAAACCTTTCTTTCCTCAAGTGGACCATCACTTCATCCTGTCTACAAACTCCTTATTCCTCCTGATACGATCTGCCTTAGCCTTATACTACATATTCATCTTGTTAATATGTTCTCTTACCTTCTCTCATGTATATCCTTGATGTATGCGCATAAAATCTTTGCTTCGGTACTTATTTTCTTCTCCTGGTCCATCTTCCTCAATTCTGGAGCTGTTCTGGGGCTACCTCCATACACAATCTGGAATGGTGATCTACCTGTGCGTCTGTTGACAGAATTGTTGTAAGAAAATTCTGCCTGGGGTAAGATCAAGTCCCATCCTTTGGGTTTATCTCCTACCAAACATCGCAGTAGGTTACCCAGACTCCTGTTAACAACCTCTGTTTGCCCATTTGTTTGTGGATGGTGTGTGAAGCCCGAACTTCAACTCTATCTTGACTTCTTCCACAAGGTCCTCCAAAAGTACCCCACAAATGTGGTGTCACGATCTGAAACAATACTCTTTGGCAGACCATGTAGCTCACCACCTCTTTGAAGAACAAGTCAGCAATGTGGATTGCATCATGGGTCTTCTGACATGGAATGAAATGTGCCATCTTCGAAAACCTATCAACCACCACAAAGACTGAATCATTCCCTCATTGTGTCCTTGGCAAACCAAGAATAAAGTCCATACTTATATCCTCCCATGGCCTCTCTGGTACAGGTAAGGGCTGATATAAGCCTGTATTCTGGCTCACTCCTTTAGCCATCTGACATACCCTGCAGCTTTGTACAAACTTCTTCACATCCTGTGACAACTGAGGCCAATAATAATGCTCACTAATAATGGCAATGGTCTTATCCTGACCAAAATGTCCTACCATTCTTCCACTATGCTTCTCCTTTATCAGGTTCTCCCTCATGGAACTCCTCAGGATACACAATTGACTTCCATTAAATAACATGCCATCCTGGATTATGAAATCGATACCTTATCACATCCCTTTGTAACGGGTTAGATTTGCAAGCTTTCAAGCCTCTTGCAAAATGAGATCTTACGCATCTGATTAATCTTGAGTTCATTAAAACCCAACCACTTCAATCTGCATCTTTGTCATCAATGTATGCCTCCTACTTAAGGCATCTGCAACCCTATTTGACTTCCCTCCTATATTTCCAAACAAGGTATAACTTTCTGCAAAACTCCACCCATTTCATATGCCTCTAATTTAATTTTCCTTTGACTATTTAGATGCTTGCCAAGGGCACGATGGTGATATATAGAACAAATTCCTTTGGCAACAAATAATGTCTCAATTTCTTTAATGCTTGAACTATTGCATAAAACTCCTGAGCATATACAAAATACTTTCTCTTGGCATCATTTAACTTTTCACTGAAATAGGCAATGGGCTTACCTTCTTGGCTCAACACTGCTCCAATGGCACAACCACTGGCATCACAATCCACCTAAAACACCTTGTTGAAATCTGGGAGGGCTAGAACGGGTTGCTCTGTCACCTTCTGCTTCAATAGTTCAAAACTTTTTGCCGCTCCAGTGCTCCACTTGAATTCTTTTCTATCCCCTCTCATTGTTTCAGTCAGGGGTCCACAAATACTACTGAAGTTTCCAATGAACTTTTTATAAAAACTAGCCAAACCATGGAAAGATCTCACCTCAGTAGCAGTTCTTGGGGTAGGCTATTCTAGAATAGCCTTCACCTTCTCTGGGTCCATCTTGAGACCTTCTGTTGAGACAACAAACCCCAAGTACGCTAACTCCCTCTTCACAAAACTGCACTTCTTCAGATTAATCAACAGTTTCTCTTCTCTTAACTTCTCAAAGGCTCTCTGAATATACATCAGATGCTCATCCAACGTCTTACTGAAAATCAAAATATCATCTAAATACACAATAACAAAACTTCTCAGAAATTCTTTTAATACCTCGTTCATGAGCCGCATGAATGTGCTCGGTGCATTGGTTAGCCCAAAAGGCATAACTAACCACTCATACAGGCCCTCTTTGGTCTTGAAGGAAGTCTTCCATTCATCTCCCTCTCAAATCTGAATCTGGTGATATCCACTCTTCAGATCAATCTTTGTGAAGTATTGAGCTCCACTCAAATAGTCCACCAAGTCATCCATTCTTGGCAGGGGAAATCTGTACTTGATTGTTATCTTATTTATGGCTCGAGAATCTGTACACATCCTCCACTCCCCATACTTCTTTGGTGCTAGTACTGCAGGTACTGCACATGGACTCAAACTCTCCCGTATCAAACCCTTTCTCAACAACTCTTGAACTTGTCTGTTCAACTTCTCATTTTCTGTTGGAGTCATTCTATGAGTTGCCTTATTTGGCAAACTGGCTCTAGGAATCAAGTCAATTTGATGACTGATCTTCCTTATTGGTGGTAAACCCTCAGGTACATTATCAGAAAAAAATATTCTAAAACTCATTCAACATCCCAGAAACTTCTTTTTGGAACCTTCTCACTATCCTCCTTACTCACTCTAGGAATCAATGCATAACACACACGCTCATGCTTCATACCTTCTAAATTTTTTTTCCATCTACATAACAAATTCTAGCACTACTGCATACCTTTTCTTCAGTTTCCTTGAGTTTCAACTTGTGAACCCCATCCTTTGTCAAGGAATAGATGTTTGCATATGGCCATCATGTATGGTTAAGCCTATCGAACTGCCACGGCCTCCCCAACAACATGTGACATGCATCCATGGGGATGATATCACAGAGTACCTCATTATGGTAGCTCTCGATCTTGAACTTTATTAGGCACTGCTCATTGACCAAAACTTTGTGGTCTTTTTGCAACCAGGCAATCTGATATGGATGCGGGTGTCTTTCCCTCTTCAACTTCAACTTTGTGACCATCTTCTCTGACACCAAATTATCGGTGCTTCCACCATCAATAATGACATCACAACATTTTCCTTCACACTTGCAGCAATGCGAAACAAATTCTTCCTCTGTTCTAGTTCTTTTCCCTCGGTCACGGGGCTCTCCTAATCACTAGGGTTTCTCCCCTTCCGGCATCATTTGAATGTTGATTGGGCCTCCTCATGCGCATGCACAACCTTCACGACTATACGGCCTTTTGTCTACCCTTCGCCCGGTGTTGTATTGGACATTTTATGGGCTCGATGCCCTTCTTCACCACACTAGAAACAAGTTCCTCTGAAACCACCTCTTCCAGAATCTTTTCCATATCTCCCTCGTCTTATACCTCTTTGATCACCACTGTTTTGATCACGAGGGCGGGAGAAGTTGTCATTCCTTTGGCTTTGGCTAGTACCCACATATTCACTTTTCTTTTCATCATCATTTTGGCTTCCTGAAGGTCTTCCACTACCCCTTTCACTTTGACCTCCTCGTCCTTTTTGCTTGCCATCAAATCTTTTGTTCAGCTTCTCTTCCACCTTCAGAGCAAACTGATACACATCCTCAATGGTGGTCATTTTGACTAGGCTTAACTCCTCCTGAATGCTTGGTCATAACCCATTAAGATGCTCGGGCTCCTTCTCGCCCAGTAGCCTGCTGTGTGACTGGATTGATGATTATCTGTGTGAAAATCTTGGTATATTCTTTCTAAAATCTACTTCCTTGCTTCAACCCTTGCAATTTCTTCAACAAATCTAACTCGTAGTCCACTGGTATGAACTGCTTCTTCAATTTGTCTACCGTGCGATCCCATCTGGTGATCTTGCCTTTTCCTCTATGATTTCTTTCCAACTGGACCTCTTTCCACCAAATACTGGCATGGCCCTTCAGCTTCATTTTTGCAAACTTAACCCGACCTGGGTCCTCTATTTCCTCATACTCAAAATATTCTTCTAGCTCATTGATCCAATTGATCAACTCTTCTGGGTTCAGACTTCCAGAATAACTGGGGACTTCTGCTCTAGGTCTTTTCCCGATCTTCGAAATGGCCCTTATTAGCCGCATTTGGTCTTGATCAATTGCTTCTTCCTCTTCTACATCTGAACCTTCTTCCTCTCCTTCATCCTCACTTTCTTCCCTCGGATTTAACCCTCTTCTCAACTGCTCTTGTAATGCATCAATTTGTCTCTGGAGGGTTGCCGTGCATCTCTTCCACCAGCATGCCGCCTCGACCACCTCTGGCACCACCATGCCTACCAGGCATCACTCTTGGAGGCATCTTTTTTGACCTCGACCCACAACCACGATCATGGTGCGAACTGCCTCACGATCGTGATCGTCCACACACTCAAAAAACCTCACTCTGATACCACTTGATGAGGGCGTAGCCCAAGACTTAGAAAATAACCTACAAATAAAAGAATAATTTTATTATTCAAAAAATGGAGCTTCTTACATGCAGAGGATCTCAAATCCCCAAGTTCTACAACACATGCAAGTTACAGAAAGCTACAGAATAACCCTTTCGCAATATGCAAGCTTGTCCCCCAAAAAGCTACTCAAAAATTAGAAACCCACCCATAAATATAGCTCCTCATTAGTTTGGAGCCAAAACAACATTCAAATTTGAATTTAGGCGGTTTGGCGCTGAAAAATTACAACTTGAAATTCAAATTTCAAAAGAACATTTGCAATTGTATCTTTTAGAAAGTGCGCCAACTTCCCGAGACCATAACTTTTGATCCGGGACTCCGATTCGCGAACCGTTTGAACCGTTGGAAAGGTCTCGAAGTCAATAACGTGCTCAAAGTTTGCTATGTTGATTTCAAAAAAATTTGGGGCCGTTCCGGGAACTCTAAGTGCCTCAAATCCAACTCGGAAGATTTTCAGATGCAAATCTAGGAAACTAAAACTGTAATATCTTTCAACCCATGAATAGAAAATAAAAACCGTAAATTGAGAATTTAATTATGATGAAAAGGGTATCCAAAAATGTAAAAACATCTAAAATTTGATAAACTTAAAATTTAACTATTTTTGGGTGATGCAAGATTGCCCTTACACCACTGGATGCTCCTGCAACAGACAGAGTCATGCAACTCAATGCTCTGGATGAGCTCTGAAAGAATACCCTGCAGCACATTGAGATGGTACAAAATCAGATAATAAGATGGCATGATAAATACATCAAAGAAAAGAAATTCAAAGCAGGAGATTGGGCTCTGCTTTATGACTCACGATATAAGGACAGCCCAGGAAAACTACAAACTAGATGGTTAGGTCCATATGAGATAGAGGAGGTATTCACCAATGGTGTTGTTCAATTAAGGACCATTGATGAGGTCGATTCAAGCTACTAGTCAATGGGCATCGCCTAAAGCTCTATGTTAAACCCATTGACAAGGAAACATTTCTGAGACAGTTCGAAATTGAGCAGGATAGCAGTGATCCTACAGCCAAAGGAATTGAGCCTAGGCTCAAATTTTTGGGCTATGCATAAAAAGTGCATATCAAATCATAATAAAGGGGTTATCTAATAAGATCCCCATTCCATTCATTCACTTCATCCACAATCCATACTCACTCTCTCTCTCTTCCACACCATCCACCTGTCATTTTCCATATAATCCACATTTCTCTGTGTCATGTATTGCAATGAAAAAGGAAGTCACATCAGATAATTACGGCGATTCTCTCAAGGTACACTCCACTTCACTTTAAGATTGCTTCAATTGCTTTATTTATTGTATTTAATTTAGTATTAATTAGCGCGAATAATTTTCTATATGGTTGCCATTTCCTTCGGCTCATTCGCACGATTGAGCACGTTTTTCTATGATATCACTTCGCCACGTCCTTACTATCTTCGCCATGAGCTTTTCCTTCCTGCAATAATAAACCTAAATGTATTCTGATTATCCATGATTACTATCTCCCTAAAAATATTGCATGATCACATTGTTTTCCCTATTTTTCTGTCACTTTTGGAAAGAGGTTCAAAAGTTTCGGTTGAGGGGAGGGGCAGAGTGTTGTAGACTTGTAGAAGGGTTCATTAATTGGGTTACAGGAAGTTCTTTTTGAACAGGAAGTTCGGTTGGAAAAGCCAGGTGAGCATTGCTTAATGCATTTAGTTACAGGAAAACCAAGGAAATGGAAGGTCAATCGATTCGGCATGAACCTATAGACCATAGCATCATGTTGCAGGATGTGCTGCATGTGCTGCTATTCAGACAATACGGGTGGCTTGATTACTTCCTGAAGCTCGGAACTTTTGATACAAACATTGCAGAGGAATTCACAAGGACATTTCATGATGGGGAAGCAAAAGTTAGAGGCATAACAGTCAATGCGTCAATTGATAGAATTGTTGAGGTAACGGGATTACCTCAAGTTGGAGAACCATTTCCTAGAGGAAGAGATGCAAGAAGCGCCAGGGCTGAGTTCACTCGGCCAAATGACCCTCCTCTACGGGTAGACAAGCAAGGTGCGCAAAGGATGAGTCTGCCGCAGGACTGGGTGTCACGAGCAGGGTATATCATCAAATACATAACCTGTGAAGGTAGGTTTTCAGTCCTGCATTCTCATCACTTCAAACTTTTTTCTCATTTACGCCATGGATTGTTGATGAATATTCCCGACTTCCTTTACAATTTGCTATCCAGCAGTGCTGCTGAATTTAAAAAGGGTAGGGTTAATTTTGTATCTCACCACTTCCTTATTAAATTAATTGTTGAAAAATTCATTCAAGACGCATCAGGAATGACCTGGGCGAAATTCACGGTCCAATTTAACCCTAAGATTCAAAATGTAGGACCTCGGGGTGAACCTCTTACCTTTAAGTGATGAACCACCTGGTCCGCAGGCTAAACCTCTGCTACCATGTCCTCTCCTCAGGAATCATCTGGTTCACATGATGATGTTCCTCTTTCTGAAAGAACTCCCAAGCAGTCGACACAAGGTCCTATCAAAATTCATGAGCCATCTCCCAAGGATAGGAAAGGAAAGTCACCTGTTGTAGTAACCCCTGAGCTTGTAAAAAGAAAGAAAAAGGGAAACTTCTCTGTTCCTACAACAAAACCTTCCAAAAGGCATAAAATAGTTCCCACTTCCATAAGAAGGAGCTCTAGGCTCCAGAACCAGGCAGCTCACCAATCACTTAATATTACTCCTGTCGCACCGCCTTCATATCCTTCCAGTCCTAAACTGAGAGAAGAAGACCTTGTTATCAAGGAGGTTGTGAGTACACCTAAAGGGGCTGACCTGAATAAGTTGGCTGCCATTGCAGAGCAGCTACAGGAAGATATGGAATGTGATGAAAAGGAGGAAGAGCTGATTGTGTTTATGTCAGAAGAAGAGCAAGGTAAGGTGGATATGTTTGAAGAAGTACAGGAGACACCTGCAGTGTGCTATAATCATAGACCACCACCCCATGTCACAAACTTTGTTGTAGGAATGGCATATTTTTAAGAACTTCAGCAACAACAGACTGCTTCTGCACTTGAAATTGAGAGACTACAAAGGGTAATCCAAAACAAGAATCTGGAAATTGCTAACTTGAAAGACACTCTCAACCAGTTGGTAGAGCTGGTTCCACAACTGATGCAATGTCGTGTACCTTCACCTGTCTACGCAATGTATCTCAAGGAGTTGTATTTTAACTTTCAACTAATTAGAGTCTGGAAAGGTAAGAATCCTTCTTTGGATACCCCTGAGGAATTTTATGAAGCATACAGGGATTCACCTCTGCACATCAGGAACCTCCTATGTGAATTTTATCTGCACAATTTGGCTATATCCCAGGATAAGGAATGGAATCCCTTATGTTATGTCAGTGATATTCATATCAACGCTCTAATCTCCTGGATCACCAATGAAATAAGCAGAGGAGAACAATTTGATAGCCATATGCATAATGAAATAAATATGCCATTGGCTGTAAGAAATGAATCTAGAAATGGAATGGGTATTTACTTTGATTGGAAGAAATTGTGGAGAGATGAAAGGGTCAAGCCACTGATTGAGCCTCTAAGACAAGAGGTATTTTCTCAATACTCCCAAATTATAAACAGTGATTTTAATGCTGCAACCCTGCACATTCAGAACAGATGGGAGCATCTTTCATTTCAATTAAAGAAAGCAGAACCACATACTCCCAATACCTTGTATGCAACAACCAGAAGGGCAGAGAGGTACATAAGGAATGCCAGAACAAAGAAGGAGAATTGGTTGCCCTTGGTTATGCAGCCGCCTATTCTCCTATGGCCATTATTGGCTATACAGGGGGATAACAACACTTATAACAGGAGTTCTGAAGATAATAGATGGCAAAGGCTGGAGGCAATGCGAGCTCACTTCTAGAGTTTTCAGAATGGCGAATGTGGACAGCAACTGAGTGCAGATCTGAGAGAGTTTGCCAGAAGAAGGAATGCTAGACTTGCTGAAGGGCCCAGCAAGTAGTTGGTTGAGGGGAGTGATGAGCCAAGTCTTTGGCACATTTTGATCATACTTTTAGAAATACTTTGTTGTTTTTATTATGCTAAAACAAGCATTCAGTCTATTTATGGGATAGGATATAGACCTTTTTATGACTTAAATATGATGAGTATAATGTGATAAAAAGTCCCATAATTATTACCTTTAATATTTTATTAGTCTGATAAATACTTTATGGCTTTTTGTGATCATAAACCTTCTGCAGCCTCCACTACCAAAACTTCCTGCAGCCATATCTGAAACAATGTTTGCCTTAATTTAATACTTAATGAATGAATGAATAAAGTAATGGATTGTCTTAAAGGATGGACGTGTTGAGCTAACCTTCTTCTCCAGGAAAAGATGGCGAGATATTTTGCAGGTACCACGATTGAAGGAAGGGAATTCAATTTCCACTTGAAGAATTGAAGACCAAATCCATAAAGACTCGTTCAAACAGTAGAAGATGAGGAGACAGTTTCAACTCATCTGCCATGCAGGGAGAGTGTTCCAGAAATCTAGGTCAGGCGTCTTGGTGGTGCATGAATCCAAGATGATAGCGCTTTAAGACTGCTAAACTAATTTGACTTAGTTCTTATCTTGTCATTCACTTCTTTACTTAAGTTAGTTAAATGTAATAAATGCCTCTCGTTTTATAAGGGAAGGTTGGTTAGTAGTTAGGATCAGTTTTCAATAAATAGCCCATTCTCCTTCAGAGAAGGGGCTGACTAAGAAAATCACTATTGTAACACACTTTTAGTCTTAGAAATTTAGCCAAGAGATTGTGCCATGTACTTGTTTACATTGAATCAATAAAGCTTATGAAGTTTTTCATCTAATCTGTTGTCTACTTTTGGCACTACCTAAGGGGGCCCACTTAGGGAACTGTCCATACTTTTATTCTGCAAATTAGAATAGCTGCATTTTCCTTCATAGAAGTTAATGTGACTGTTCCTGCAGCTGGCAGAAACACAGAGCTGTCAACTGTCCCTGCAGCCATTAGGAGCAGAATAGGTTATCTTTTGATTTTTTCATTTCCAAATCAAAGTTAAACAGTAAAGTTGTTTTTAGTACTTAAATTCCAGTATAATGCATTTTAGGAATCATGTATGTCTGGAAGGGTGATTAGTGCATATCTTGTGTTGTCCCATTTCAAGTTTACGTCCCTGGGTTGATAATTAAATGAGGTTCTTTAGTAGGTCATGACTGCCAGTTGTGATATTCAATCCCTGGGTAGAGGAATTCATGTTCCTAGTTATTGAGCTGATTAAAGAACACTACAACTATATATAGATTTTTTTATTTTTTATTTTTTTGCTCAACACTATATTGACCCTACCTCGGCAGAGTCAATGCAATGGATTTCTTCATGTGTTTCTACCATTTTTGTAAACTCTTCTTTGTTAACGGGTTTATGGTAAATGTGTAGTCGATGCCCATTAACTATAATAGTTTGGGTGTCACCATCAATTGGTTTTAACTGGACTGATCCGTTAGCAAACACTTCAGAAATTTCATATGGTCCAAGCCAGTGTGTCCTAAGTTTCCCTTGATGGTTCTTGTATTTTGATTCGAACAACAATGCCCAATCCCCGGTATGGAATTCTTTCTCTTTGATGTGTTTTTCATGCCAGACCTTATGTTGTTTCTGGATCAATTCAGTTTGATGGATGACATCCAGACAGAGCTCATCTAGCTCACTAAGTTGCAAGAATCTCTCGATTTGAGCTCATTTAAGATCCATGCCCAATTCCATGGTCGTCCTAAGGGTTTAGAGCTCGAATTCAATGGGAAAAAGGGGCTTCTTCCCGAAGACTAACTCATAGGGGCTATAGCCAGTGGTTGACTTACATGTCATGTTGTAGGCCCAGACAGCTTCCTGTAGTTTCCTAGCCCAATCTTTCCTTCTTGAGGAGACCATTTTTGTCAAAATATTTTCCAATTCCCTGTTCGTGACCTCAACTTGTCTGTTTGCCTGTGGCTAGTAGGGTGAGGATTTTTTGTGACTTGGAAATGATTTGTGAATGTCAATAGGAATTTGGACATAAACTGGTGGCCTTGGTCTGTAACAATTATTCTTGGAGCCCCGAATCTAAGAAATATTCTATTATAAATAAATTCAGCTACCTGCTCTTCCCTAGCAACACATAGTGCTTGTACTTCTCCCCACTTAGTCATGTAATCGGTACAGACCAGAATATACTCTTTTCCTTGCGAAGGGGGATCTATAGGGCCAATAAAATCCAATCCCCATTTCTCAAATGGTTCAAGGACTACCTGAGGTTTCAGGGGCATTTCATTGGATGTGGTTGGTCTTCCCATCCTTTGGCATTCATCACACTTGCGAACGTACTTCTTGATATCCTTATGCATTGAAGGCCAACAGTATCATGCTCTCATGATCTTATGAGTTGTCCTTCTAGCGAAATAATTCCCTCTAGAATGGTCATCATTACAGGTCCTAAGGGTACTATAGGCCTCATCTGCCCTAACACATCATCGCAAAACCATATCAAGTCCACACCGAAACAAGATTCCATTAATCCATTTAAAAGGGGCACTTTCTTTGATGAGGCGTTTCTTTTGTTTTTCTAAGAAATGAGGCGGTACCTCTGAATGGCTAAGTAGTTCGCAATATCAGCAAACTAAGTAGTTTTAGTGGAGATGGCGAACATATTTTCATCTGGGAATTCATCATGTACCGAAGCACAGTTGCTTTCATGTTTAATCTGAGATAAGAAGTCTGCAACTACGTTGGACTTCCTTGGTTCAACAATTGTCAAAATAAACTCCTGGAGAAGGAGTAACCACCTAATTATCCTTGCATTTACCACCGGTTTATTCATGAGAAATTTGATGGATGCATGGTTTGTGTGCATTGTAACTTTGTATCCAATGACATAATGTCTAAATTTCTTGATGGCGTGCACTACAACCAAGAATTCCTTCGTTGTCGTGGTGTAATTCTTCTTTGTTGGCGTCAAATTTTTGCTAATAAAATATATAGCATATTTCCCTCCATTCTCATCTTCTTGCTCTAGAACTGCTCCAATGGCATCATCAGACGCGTTGGCATAAATATGAAATGGAAAGTTTCAATTAGGTCCTTGAAGGATAGGGGCAGAGGTGAGTTTTTCCTTAATAGTTTCAAATGAGGACTAACACTCAAGTGTCCAAATGAAGTAACATTTTTCTAAAGGAGAGAAAACATTGGGGCTGCAATTTTTATAAAGTTTTCTATGAATCTTTGGTAGTATCCAACATGCCCTAAGAAACTCCTGACATCAGTCTGTCTTTGGAATCTCGAGTTGTTGTATGACTTCGATTTTCTTGGGATCAACCTTAATCCCTTCGGCTGAAATATGATGTCCTAGCACTATCCCTTGTTCCACCATGATTAAGAATTTCTCGTGACTGAGGTACAACCGATGATCCTCACACCGCTTTAATACCTTGTCTAAGTTTGTGAGAGCTTCATCGAAATTTGAACCGTATACAGTGAAATCATTCATATAGACTTCCACACACTCATTTACCAACTCAACAAATATAGCCAAGATGGCCCTTTGAAAGGTAGCAGGAGCATTACATAGCCCAAAGGGAAGAACCCTATATGAAAATGTTCCCCAAGGGAAAGTAAAGGTCATCTTATCTTGGTCTTCCACTACTACCTGTATCTGGTTATATCCACTAAATCTATCCAAGAATGAAATTTTTTTTCTCCCAGCCAAGTTATCCAGCACTTGGTCCACAAATGGCAGGGGAAAATAATCTTTGTGTGTTGCTTTGTTAAGCTCCCTATAATCTACACACACTCTCCACTTCCCATTCTTCTTTGGAATTACAACCAAGGGTGACACCCACTTGTTGTCAAAAATTGGGTAGATGAATCCTACCTGCAAGAGTTTCTCAATCTCAGTTTTAACAATATCTTTAAGAGTAGGATTGAGTCTCCATTGTGGTTGGCGAATAGGGTGAACATCCTCAATATAGATATGCTGTGTGCACACACTAGGATGTATTCCCCTCATATCTTTATAATCCCATGCGAACGCTTTAGATCTATTCACCAAGGTATCAAAAAGTCTTTACTCTTCCATCTCAATCAACCAACTATTGATGTTCAAGGTTTTTCTTGGTAGCAACATAATGGTTTTGACTCTAGGATAATTGGATGTGACAGTGTGAATGGGCCTTGTCGGTGTGTTAAATGGACAGTTGTGCAGGATAGTTTTATGAAGCCTAGCAACATCTGCAAAGAAATGGCAAGTTTTTGGAACTAAATTCATCGAAGGGCAAGGCAATCCAATAAACTTAGCATCATCAAATTCTACTTGATCTATGTTAATTGGGTGCCCAAGGATTTCTTCTATGTTTGACATCTCTTCACTGTTGGAGTCTACTGCAATACTTCCCACGTCGTTCTCTAATTCTCCACCATGTTGTTTAATGACTACCATGGCCAGTGAAGCCAAGTTTTCCTGTCTAGTAGGACTTTCTGGTTCATCAACCCATACTTTGTTATGTTCAACAAGCTTGGCAAGAGGGTACAAGAACAACTGTTTGCTATTGGTTCCATGGGAGATTGTCATTCCTCCTTTCTTGCAGTCAATTTTGGCTGCAACCGTAGCTAGCCATGGTCGTCCCAAAATTATTGGATAACTATCTTTGGGCATAAGGGATTCAATTATCTAGAAATTCACTGGATATTCCCATCCATCTACTTTAACAAGAATGTTTTCAATGATGCCCTTGGGAATAGCTATGGATTGGTTTTCCATCTATAGGGCTGTAGTTGTGGGGCGTAGATAAGTGAGTCCCAATTTTTCCATCACATCAATAGTCATTGCGTTAATGGTTGCTCCAAGGTCCACTAAAGTGTTGGGTATTGCTATCCCATTAACTGTTACTATTATAAGCAGACTTCTTGGGTCATCATATTTTAGAGCAGTAACCATTCCAGCTAACAAATCAACTAGGTACCCATTGATATGAACAGTGTTGATTCATTTTGGCTTCCTCCCGGGATTTTTGATGCACAATTGTTTAATCAACTGGTTTAACTCAGGGATCTCTTTAATTGCTTGTAACAAGGGAACTTTGATTTGCAATCATTTAATTTCCTGTATCGGTGCAGTTTTTGTAGGTGATGTTGTTTCCGGAGCATATTGGGATTGGTTTCAATCGCTCTAGAAAAGGGGTTTGTTTTTGTCTTTAGTCGCAGACTTTTCCAAAGATTCAGTTGGAGACTAACCCTCCTCCTCCTGAGGTAGGTCAGCAGCTCCTGCTGAAGATGGTGGGTCAGTTTCATGTTGTGTAGTGTCTAGGGTTTGTTCTATGGGTGCGGGTGTTATTGTTGTTTCCTCGGCAAACTTTTGGATAGGTTCATCTATGATTTCTTTGATAGTCAGCTACGAAAGTGTTTTACCAGACCTCATCTGTAGGTTTCCACAGTGTATTGCATTGATTCTGGTGACATTTTCCTATTCGGCAAAATACATTGGAGAGTTCAAATGATTGTTCTTTGGATTAGGGATTGGTTACACTGGAAGTGGCGGTTGGTTAACTTGTTTAGTTTTTTTAGTGTTCTAGGGAGGTGGTAAGAGATTTTGTTGGGTAGGCATCCTCCTGGGACCAAAATAGAACTGATGTTGGGGTTGATTCCATTAAGGAATGGAATTTTGAGGGTACCACTGTTGTTGAGACTTTTTGGGCCACTGAGGGTTACCCCAAGATTGGTTTGTCTAATCTGATGTTCCCCAAGGATATGTTTCCCAGTTAGAGGGTACTGGTGGTGGTGCTTGAGGCTAGGGAACTTCCCATTGATTATTGTTCCAATTTGGTTGGGGTAGCCAGTTAGGATTGGAATTCTGACCATAGGAGAAATTACCTCCCATTCTCTGGTTGACAGCGTTCACTTCTTCCTCGACTGGAGTTGTTATTTTCTTTGAATTTTTTATGGCATTTAATAGTTCACATTGATCAATGGGGTGATTCTTGTCACATACCTAAAAAATGTCAATCTTGTCAACTTTGTCCAAGGGACACTCTCTTAGTAAATGTTTATTTCAACACCTAGGGCAATAAATAGACAAAGTCTCAGGATTTATGGTTTTAGCCTGGATGCCATCTAAGGTGGTGTTTAGTTGGACAAGAATGTCGATCTTGAAGTTGGCCAATTCCTCACGAAGCTTATTTATGTCATTAGAACCACGTAAGGGGGTGAACTTCCAAATCCCTCCACGAGTACGAGAGAAGTTCTGACACAATTTTGTTATTTCTTCCAGTCTCAGTTGGGACACGTCTCCTTTTCCCATTAAGTCTAAGCTCCTCTGAGCTTCATCATCGAGACCTTTGAGAAATAAGGTTTTTAAAATATTGAGGCTTATAACTTCCCCACCACAACATTTGGACAAGAAGATAAACCTATCCAGGTAGTCCTCTAAACTTCCATCCTCATTTTGCCTTATTTTGAATAATTCTTCTTTCTTATCACTCATCCTACAGTAACTTTGATATTTCTCCAAAAAGACAGTCTCCATTTCATCCCAAGAGGTTATCGACTGAGAAGCTAACCCCATAAACCAGCGCATAGCTGAGTCTTTCAGAGTGGAAGGGAAAATATTCAATTTATAATTATCATTCTTGTAGTCATAGGTTTGACACAAGACTTTGAATTCAAATAGGAACTGATCAGGGTCCTCAGTAGACAAACCTCAAAAGGTTGGTAAGAAGGTCGGTGAGATATTTTTCATTGTCGTCGCATCATCTGCATCAGTAGCAATAGGATAAGTGAATATGTGTGGTGAAGGGTTATCATTGTTGTGGTTGTTGGCAACATTTCTTTAGTCACCCATGGTGTTGGAGGAAATGTAATCCTCTTCCACAATTTGCTCAATAGCACAAGGTTCAAAGGTTTGTGAAAGAATATGCTCTTCGACCACTATTTGTTCTCTTTCTGGAGTATGTGGGAAGATCTCAGATTGACCCTATTCAATCAATTCCGCAGTAAGTTCTTGGTCTAAGTTTCCTTCTTCTCCGCTTTTTGTTGGTACATCAATTGGGGGGGTTTTTGGTATGAATCTCCCATGGGGGCCTCGTTTCCTGACCATGCAGAAAAGAAGTCAAAGGACTATTCCTATCCCTAAGAGAGGTATTCAAGATATCTCCTACTAACACTAGAAAAAGGGTCCCCAACAACGGTGCCAAAAAGTGATAGGTTGTTGTTAGGTCCTAACACTTTAGTGAATAAACACATCAATATATCAACCAAGCAGTGTCCAATGGTTGTATGGAATAGAGGACATCTCGACTTCTCTCTTAAGCACTAATCTACTGAATAAAAATTATAATCTAAAGGGACTCTAATCTAGAAAGCAATGAATCATCTATCTAGAAAGCAGGAAAATAACTCAAATCAAAAGACAAAAAACTAAGAATCTGAAAAGCATCACCATTAAACTAGAAAGCATGGAAATGATTAACCTAAAGAATGCATAAATTGCTAAAGAGGTAAAGCATGTAAAGAAATTAGGAAAAAATTATCTAATACAAAGAATCACAAGCTAACTACTAATCATAAAACCATTAATCAAAATAAACTAAAGAAAGGTGCTCCAACCATTCAAATGCTAAGCTCAGAAGCTACGGACTCAGTTACAACCTGCAAGCTTGACACTAACAGTATAACATGTATGAATGGAAATAAAATGCAAATGAAACTTCTATTCTATCAAAGGAAAATGCAGAACAGGAAACAAATACCCATCTATCTATTTCTAACCCTCGAGTGGCCAGCTCGTGGGTGTATCTACTGCTACGTCAGATCACATGCACTGGAAAATCCTTTATGTTACTTCATTCCACAGATTCATCCATATTACACAGTAATTCAAAGGAAGGCGGTAAAAGTTATATTCATATGGTAGTTTTTACTCAAAAGACAAATTGACATCATAACGATAATCTTATTCTCATTATTTGTAACAGTTACATATTTATATGAAAACGGCTAACAAAAATCCTATTTTTCAGTCTATCAAGTCTTTCAAAAGATTGCCCATAGTAAAAGGGACTTAAGAGCCCATGATATACAATATTAAAGAGGCTTCGCATGAGCCATAAAGTCTTTGAAACTGAAAATCAGAATTATAAAATCTCGGTCAAAACGTGTGCTCCTAGCATTCCGACGCCCGCTCGCTGGTTTTCAAAAGTATGAGACCCGCATTCATTTCCCTTCTGATTGGAGTGGCGAATGGTGGTGGAGTTGACTTGCGAAATACTCAAGACTAAACCATTAAATTGGCATAAGTTAGTTTATTTTAATCAAATCCAAGAAATAAGTTTGTACGATTATTCATAGTAAGGAAAGCAATTATTTTTCCAAAAGGTAATCAATTGGTAGAGTAATTTGGGGCTGGAAGGTTTATATTTGTATATTAAGGCCATTATGTTGATGAGGTTATTTTTACCTCATAAAATGTTTTGGCTAAAAAAGGTAGCTTCTACTACATCAGTTCTTAGTAATGCTCAGGGGATCCAACACTTTGCTAGCATCCAACAAGCCACTTAAGGCTTTAACCAACTTACTCGGGGCTTGATATACACAAGGTACCTCCCCTTTCGTGAATGGCACTAACAAAAAAAGTAATCATCAATGCAAGTCATTTGGCGTTTAGCCTTGACCATTTATATAGCGGCCCGAGTGAAATACCGCTTTGAATCACCTTTGAGTTCTCCAATGCAAGATGTGTCTCAAATTCAGGCCCTCTAAATGTAATGATTTGAATTAAAACAAGTGTAAAACTCAAAAATGCTTTTCGTCGCCCAAGATCTCAAAAAGATGCGAGGAGAGAGGATAAACACTCAGTTTTCCAAACACAGAAGACACAATATTCAATTCCTCACAATATTCCTTTTAAGCCCCTCGAGTGGCACTATCCAAAAAAATGAAATGAAATGTGTACAAGATAGCAATTTATTTTTATGTGCACCAAAGTGAAGTATTCTAGATTTCAAGCAAGTAGATAGCAATATGCAAATCATAATGTATTTTTTGAGTTTTAAAGCACCAATTCTTGAGTGTTTGCTAATAACCTTGTCTTAATGTGGTCAAAAAAATAAAATGTGGTCAAAAAAATAAACTCATTTGTTTTGTTAACATAATAAAAACATTGGTCAAAAGGCAACATTCCATTTTATGAGCACCAAAACTGAAGTGTTGTTCTAATCTACAAAAGCTTTTGAAAGTTCTTTTTAGAACACCAAATCGAAAGCATGTAAGTTTGTGGGGTTCATTTGTTAAGCACCAAATTAAAAAAAAATTAAGCTAGAAAGCTTTCAAAAAGTTAGACTTGGACTATTTGCCTTCTCTGCAATAAAATTGTTAGTTGTTCTTGATGTAAAGTGTCCCATATCCTGCAAGGGTTGCACAAACAAAGTCAACAAACACAAAACATCAAAAACAAGCACCTGTTAGCATCAAAAATCAAAAAGTTACTTAGCAGATTTTGGATCAAAACATAACAGAGAAAAAGCAAAATTCTTAATCAAAAGTGACCCTATTATGTTTAGAAAATATGGTTGGAAAAGTCAAAGGTGGCTCTGTTATATGCGATTGCATTCATCTTTTTAAAAAATGACCTTGTTTTTGAAGCAAAAGCGACCAAAAAAGTCAAAAGCGGTTGGGAAAAGAGCAACTGCGATAGAAACAAAAGAGTGACCGCACGCGTTTCCTGTAGCTTTTGCGTGAAATTTTTTCAAGTGCATTTCTAGAACCTACAATTGCTTAATTGCAACTCATCGAAATGTTAGTGTTAAGGACCATGGCCCCACCGAGCATTCCAAAATGTGTAAGGGGGAAATCAATAAGCATGAGATAATCAATGTTAAACAAATTAAACAAGATCTAATTCAAACAAAGACTAAGAGTCATACCCATTACTCTCGAAATGAAGCTACAAAGAAATAAAATCAAACAATGTAATCAAAGGAGAGAACATAAATTGAATTCATAAAACATAGCATTACCATCCTATGTCAAAGTATATTCGCAATGATGTTGGATAGTTGATGTATAAATGCAAAGCCTCCATTTGTGCATAGCAAAAGCTTCAAAGTGACATGATGTTTGATCGAAGATGTGTGTATAAGTTCTCAAGAAACCAATTGTTATTTCAACATTACTTTGTTGTGCAAAAGGTGTCAATTCTCTGATCATTTTTTAGGATGGATAAGATTGTTATATAGATTTTGTGTTTTGAAATGAATGATCTAGATCGTGTAGTAGAATATCCTAATCAACGGTTCAAAACTGTTGAGAGGAATTAGATAGGAAAAATCGATGGATTTTGATTATGTAATTAGTGTGATTGATGAAATCAATTTGAGTGTTTACTAGAATTGAGGAAATCAAGTTGAGACTTTAATGGGATTGAAGAATAGATGAATCAGTCAGGAAATAGATGAATCAATTAGCCAATCAAAGTGAGCAATCAGGGGATCGTAATTTGCTCAATCATGAAAGTGGGTGAGGGTAATTATTTAGTTGATTTAATTAATTAATCTTTTTGAGTTGAACATGCAAATCATGTTTGAATTTTGCAAAAAAAGTTGTATTTGTTTAAATTTTGACCTTTTTCAATGATGTTTGAATAATTTATTTAATTATTCAAGTTTAGGGGAAAGTGCTTTAATTAAACTATTAAGTGATAATAATTTAATTGACTTAAGGGAATAGGGTAAATTAGTGACATAATTAAATAATAATGTTATTTAATTAATTAGGAGGAATAAAGTTAGATTAGGACTTTATTAAATAAATTAAATTTATTTAATTAGTCAAAAATGATGAAAAAGTGAATTAATTAAATAATGTAATATTATTCAATTAATAGAAGAAAATAGGGTTTTTGATGTAATTGATGTGAAATGCAGTGATATTAGGTGATAATGATGTCGATGATGAGAAAATGTCATTTAGGATGTGTGATAAGTGTTAGTTCATTTTTACATGTCTACAAATAGCAAGACTTTATCTACATGTTGTGTGTACAACATCCACATCAACAAAATTGGCACTAGAAGGAGGGCTTGAAATGCTAAAATATTGAACTTAAACTAGCATGACATCCAAATTTCTAAGGTGCAGTGAATCAAATGGGAAAGTGTTGCATGCTATCAATACTCTATTTGTCCATAAGGTTTTAGATAAAAAAATCTTTACTCTAAATTTTTTCATAAATTTGGGTTAATTGACAAATGTAGAATCCATGGAACTAGAGAACACAACAAGATTAATTGTATGATTTTCTTGGTTAGGATGGACTTATGGATTAGGAATTTGATTTCTTTAACCAAGGTGTTCACATATAAACAGAAGTATGCATTCGACAAGGTTGAATTGGAAAAATGTGAATGAATTAAGGAAAATATTGTTACCCCGATCTGTCAATTGCTTGATTGTGATAACAACGTATTTTTGAGTTCTTTCACTAAACAAAGACAATGGATAGGTGGATTTGCAAAATTAAATCAAGCACATAAAAATAATGTAATAACATTGTCAAATACACATGTAATTGGGAAAGTTTTGCAAGAAAGATGGTGGAGGGAAGAAAGTCTATTCATTATACCAAAAGCTCCTGAGATAAAGAAGGGTTGGATTAAGGATAAATGTTTTAAAAATTTAAATATAGAGGACTTTAACAATTTATTGTTACAGGAGGAGTATCAAGTTTTTCTCTTTTCCAATTCATGATTGCATGCTTAATGCACAAACAGGCAATACTGAACAAATTATGATTAAATTTTTACCAACTAATACTTTGAAAAATTATAGGAATGATGAAGTGATATAGTTATGACATCTAATAAGAGCATCAAAAGATTGTTCACCTAAGGACGTTTGAATTTCAACATTGAAATGCATATCCAATATACAAGGCAAAATGTTGCACTAAGAGGCCAAAAGATGTGATGATTACAATCAAAATAAATAAATCCCTCAGGTTTTTTCTATACATATTGTTGAAATAATTGGGAAATATGCATTCAATTACACACAAACACACTTTAAAAATAAAAAGTTGATGCATATTTGGAAGGCCAACCACAAGCAAATAATTGGAAAATATTCTTCAAAATTCAAAGATAAATCTATTAAATTCATAACGAAAAGTGTAGTGGAATCAATTTGTAAGGAGGAAATACTTCTATTCATGTTTAAATGTCATAATTGGAAGGTTTTGTTGTAATTTAGTAAGTTTTAGGTTTTGTGCTAGATTGGGTTTAGTTTTGGTTAGTGGGTCTATAAATATTAGGGTTAGGTTAGGTCAAATTGGTGTGTTCTTCACTCAAGTCTAAATCCTTTGTTTCAAATGGCTTAATTACGTGCTTGCAAAATTAGAATCTCAGAAATCACATGCCTTAATCTTAAAATTAAAACAATTGCACCATAATGGGAAAGAAAAGATAAAATTGAACACTCACAAATATATCATTAAATGTATTCATGGTTATATTTTTGTGCATTAATGGTACTACAAAATTTGTGCATAAGCTTCAGAGTTTCTCAAAACAAGGAGCCAAAATCCACCATAACACATAACTAGTCAATTTGATGCACTTCATCGAACAAGATTTGGTATCCCAGGCGTGCACCGTGTCATTTTTCGTCAAGGGTTACACTGAGCAGGATACCAATAAAGGGAAGCAAGGGCACCATTGCTCCTTCATTAAGATAATGAGGGATGTCCCTCGTAGTTGAGATGCCCACCCTGAGTTGTGTAGCAGCTAAAATGTAATTCAAATTACCTAAATAATTAGGACTAACCACTAGGGTTGAAATTTCTAACACTTTCACCTGAGAAAGCCCAATATCTAGTAGGGAGGCTACAAAGCATGAGGATAGGTCAGAATTGACCCTGTATTACTCCCCTTGATCCATGAAGTTGTCATCGAGCACCATGCATAAAGCTACTCGAGTCATGCAGGTCCAATGAAGAATTTTTCTCTCAACCTCTGGCTAGTAATTCGACCAAGGAAGGCAGATTGCCCCCTCGGGTTGGTCAGACAGGCGGAAGTATCTATGAGGCTAAGTCTATAAATTTAGTGGTGTATTTCATTAAGTGCATGCTACCTGAACTTATAGAGCTAGAACGTGGGGAAAGGATGGTACTTCCACATTTAATGCAAGATTGTTTGAAATCTAAGAGTGAATTACAAGGTGGTATTAATCTCTCTTTCCAAAGCAAGAGATGATAATTGATTTAAGTTTTACTTGAGTCTATGCAAGACTAAGTATGAAATGCACGTGTAGAAATTAACTCGTGTATCAAGAATTATACCATCATGATCCAAATTCCCTAGCCGAGATCAAGTGATGTCAAGTAAGTATATAAGTATGCATCTCAGGATCATGCTAAAAAAATTCAATGGTAAGTACAATTGATCTCACAAGGTTTAAGGCATCTTAATAAAGGTGCGGGTGCAAATTAAGCAAAAGTAAAGTAATAATTAAGCAGGTCGGGAATTGGTTTATGCATAAGGCAGAGGTGTGGTGTTGATTTGATAAGGCATTAATTAGAAAATGAGGTTAGCTTCCAACTTATAGTCCAAGATCTTCATAGGAAAATTGATTTTAATCCATGTGAAAAGGGAAAAGCACTTAGCAAGGTGGTAATTAAAATGAGGTTAAATTTCAAAATGATAGAAATCTAGTTATATGGTAAGCTATAAGTTATAATTATTTTCTAGAATATTTTGTCATGTTTATTTTGAGGGCTAGTGTAGATTTTATAAAATTTCATAAAGAATTTGCACGTTTCAAGAATTAAGAAAATCTTTGGGAGTTAATGGAAAAAGATAATGAATATAGATTTTAAGTGAAAAATATAAAGGTTTTCCTTTGGTACCACTATAATTCCCACCTAAATAGTAGGCTTCAATGCCAAAAAGTTGAGCAAAAGAGCTTACAAAGAAATATCAAAAGAAAATAAAAATAATAATACCAAAAGAGAAATCAACTCTTTAGGTCATCCAAATATCTCTATTGGGGCTATGGATGTCTGGTTGGCAATAGAGCTATATTTGAGGGAATTACAGAGATAACCTTTTCGGGGCTATGGACGCTTGATTGGTAGTAAGGGAATATCCAAGGTTGGTTTAAAAGGTAAACTAAACTATGTAACTTGATGCAAATATCTCAACTTTTTTCCATTGATCTTCAAAGAACTGAAATCAATCAAAGCACACACTCATATTCTTTGAGAATTTTATAGTTCTTATTCTAATAGTGGAATTAACTTGATGAAGTATCCTGAAAATAATTATAAGTTTTGGTTTAGTATGTTATTTGGTTTCTATTGTTTTAAGTTTATTTTCTTGGTTGCTAGTTGTTTTATGGTCACACAACACGCCCCAAGTTATCTTTGGAATAGTAGCATGGGGACCCAAATTTTAAAGTACCCAATCAGTGAAATGAAAGTGCAAAGCTAGGGAAATTGGTGTAAAATCCATATATTGATTCCCAAAACCCCAAAGTTTGAAAAGGCTTATATAGTATCGAGTGGCGGGTAAGCTTATGGCTAAATGAAGTGTTCCGGAAAAGGTTTCTTGTACCGAAGTCGAGTGGTTAGATCTCGTAGGACAGAATACCAATATATTTTGTAAGTGGTCATTAATGTGGGGTAATTAGCGAGAGTTGCATATTCAGGCGAATAATTTAGCAGGATATGAATTGGAAACGACATTAAATGCATAAAGCGTATAGGTTAAAATTCTATGACTTAATCAATTAGAACATATCGATTGCTAGGGCAAGATAAAAGTACTGACTGAAAGGGTAGGCAATCGGGGTTTAGGAAAAGTTCATTGTAAAGGAAATCCCCAATATCTTCTTGTATCATTAACAATTCTTGATATCTTCCTACAAGACCATTAATTTTTGAAATTCCTTATAATGCCTAAATTCTCAAAAGCCTCTAAAAACTAAAAAACCCAAAAAGGCTGAGTAAATAATTATTATAATCATATACATGCTTTGGAAAATATTAAGTGGCTAAACACAAGCTTTAATAAGGATTTATTCTAGTGAATCGATTGAATGTGTAATATTTTACTTGTGAGGTAGTGTTATGTGATGCAGGTCAAAGAAAGATGGTGAGTTATGAAAGTGAATGTGAATGCATGTGCAAGTTAATCCTCCTAAGAAAGAATGAAGAGAAAAAGGATGAGAAAGTTCTAGTATCAGGTGTGAATCCTAATGCAATGACCAAAGGAAATGTCTGAAGATGAATAGAAAAAATTGGAAATGAAAGGATCTAGGTTTTTGGCTTACCGGTGAAACCAAAGGTTTTTCTCAACATTCACTTGCAGGTATTTTTCCTGATAGAGAAGCTTCTGCACGCCAAAAGTTGGGGATTCTAAAAGAAAAGGCCGGTGTTTTGTCTTTGCATTTTTTGAACACTAAAGGAACCCGATGGTCTTTATCCAAGATTTCAAATATTAGGTCATCAGTGAAAGTCAAAGTGTAAACTTTGACTGTATCTTTAGGGACTGCAGAAAATATATGCTAAAGTGCCACATATGCTTTTGTGTCATGTGCTATATTTTGATTCACTTATTTTCTTTTAGCCATGTTCTTTTGTAATCAATTGATGCCTTGTGTCTATAAAAGGCAAGGAGTTATTCTTTTTGAGGGATCAAAATTTGTTGAAATAATTAGACTTAAAGTTGGAACATCACCAATTTTATTTTTATTTCATTTTTTTGTTCAATTCTAGAATAAAAACTTGTATTCACAATAGATATTGATAATACTAAAGCAATTGAAAGGTTATTCCAAATCATATATCTTGCATAACTATATGATTTTTACTCCTATCGAGGAAGAGTCAATTTACTGCACCAAATTTGGGTGCATTTTGATACTATTTTAGTGGTGAATGGTTCTTTTCTCTAAACACTTGTATTATTTTGTATGTAACTGTGAAGTATTCTAGTGAAATACAAAATAGTTGATGCTTTGGTTTATTGGTTTCTCTGTAAATACATGGATAATAATTGAGAGTCATTAATTTCTTACGCCCCATCTCTCTTAACTATGATTTTCTTGTAGTTCCTCCTAGATGATTTTGAATCGATGAAGTTTGAAAGGTAATGCTTGTTCTACATGACTGGATTGTTTGAAGTTAAAAGATTTGTGAAAACTAGCAGGCCCTTATGTTTAACAATAATTGCACAACGAACCCTAAGTGAACCTAGTGAGTCAAGACCTAATATTCTCGAGCCTTGGGATAGCTAAGATCCTTTAACCAAGAAATTTAGTGATTTTTTCAAGAAATATAGGTTTTGTTATTCGAATAGCAAGACTTTATCTACATGTTGTTGTGTGTATAACATCCACATCAACAATACCCCCATGAGAGAGAAGAAGAGAGACCATGTATCCCCCCCTCAATGTAATATTTGGCTATGGAGATAGCCACACAAGATCTAAAGGCCTGTGAAAAGCACAAAATACTTAGAAGATCAATATGGCAAGAATAAATTGTATTCCTATCAAGGAATGCAAATAGAATTAATTTACAATGTGAGAGAGACCCTTGCAAATTTGGCCTCCAATGTCCAACTAGGACCAAAAAAAGGTAGATATGACTTTCTCAAGTACTCTGAACATAATGGTGAGCTTAGATCTGATGCAACAAGCTCCCAAAATACACCTGCAAAGACAAAAGAGGAACCCCCCAAAAATATGGTATGGTATTTTTGATTCTCCAGATCATCCAAAGATGTAAGATAAAAGCATACTCAATGCTTCAAGAAAATACAAGATTTGCACTCAAGATATCTTAAAATACTAACCAAAGACACTCAATTTACTCAGATACCATGTAAGATTTGGTATATAATACTCTACACCATGCAAGATTTGGTTGAAGATTATAGCCACCCAAGATCTAGGAACTTCATGAAAGCACAAGAGAGATCAACTATGAGAGAATTATGTTATTCTATCAAAGGATGCAAATGATATATTATGATCATATGATTAATCAAATATTATATCAATATTTATTTACACATGAGAACTTGGTTAAATATAGCCAAGGTGATACGTAGAATTAGATAGGATCATGACAAGTGTATTATTCCTATGACATGAGACAACTAATATTAAATGACTTAGGATGCAAGTATTAAAAGTCAAAAGATAAGATAAGATCTAATGACAACTAACACCTTCTAGAAAGATTCCCTTCTAGGACCTAAGTAAACTTAACATGTAAATAGGACCCACTAATGAACTAGTTAAGTAAAACACCTATTTACACCAACAATAATCACATTCTTTTCCTCGATGATTTTTCTTCCCTTAGATTCAATTTAATGTAAAGGTGCAACTATGTAAGAAAATTTGTGAATTTTCTTATACATTTTATAACCCCAAAAAAATTCCTAGTTTCAATAGCACTCTTTTGAGTATGCCAATTTACAATTGATTTAATTTTAGATGGGTATAAATTTTTAGTTCTCCTCCTCCTACAACATGTTTCAAATAAATAAATAATTCTTTGCTAAAGTCACATTTTTGTAGATTTCATGGTAGTTGTTCTTTTAATCTTTGCAAGACTTGTTTAATATGGAGAATATTTTCATCCTAACTAAAAAATAAGATAAATTATATAGATATATTGTCACAAAAAATATCTACAAAATCCCTTAAAACATCATTTATTGATCTCATAAAATTTGGAGGTACATTACTCAAACCAAAATAAATTGCTAACCATTCATAAAGACCCTCCTTGATTTTGAAAGCAACCTTCCAAGTGTCTTCTTCTTTCATTCAAATATAATGATAACTAGACTTAAGGTCCAACTCATTAAAATAATTATCATACTTTAGTTGGCCTAACAAACAATCTATCCTTAGAGAGGATATATCCTTAATGGTGAGTTTATTAATAGCTCTATAATAAATAGACATTCTCCAAGAACTATCTTTCTTGTGCACCCAGTATGGGTGACCCATAAGGTAAAATACTAGGAAAAAAAATTGTTGCTCTAGTAGCTCCTAAAATTTCCTCTTGACTTCATTCTCTCTAGTAGTTATTGATGATACATATTGATGTTAAGTAGAGGATTTTTTGGTTGTAGTTGAATCTCATGCTTTACATCCCTTCTTGGTGGAAACCCTCTTTGATTTATGAACACTTCATGAAAGGATGACAAGAGTTTATGCAAGACTTTAAATTTAGAGTTAGTCATGGTAGAAATTCCCAATCCATATTCTTTCTTATCTTTAAGTAGAAGAAAAAAAAAACTATTAATTTCTTAAATTAAATTAGTGGCTTAGTTAGAATTTACCATAGCTACTTTAAGCCTACTTTGGCACCCTTTGATTGTGTAATTTATCCCATCGTTGACCCATTTGTATTTTTAACCCTTCACATGAAAATGACACCCATAACATTAATACGAGGACTATTGAGAACAATATTAAAAGCATTGAGAGAAATAACATATACTTTAATCCCGTTTATGTATTGTGTTAATCCCAAATTTAACCTTGCATGTTTTTGTTACTCGTAGCTCTAAAACCCTTTTCATCCATCCTAATGAGTATGAATGTAGATATTCATGTGTTTTGATTATAAGGGAAAAATAGGTTTTGAAGGGACTTGAAACCCTTTACAACAAAACAGATGAAAAGATGCTCATAGATAAAAACATTGAACCATCATCAGCAGCCAACAACAAAACAACATCCAAAAAATAGAAACCCAACAACAAAGAAATAGTAACAAAAAACAACACAAAAAGAGACACTATTTCATGTTCTTTAAGGAGATAGCCACCTCAATCTCCTGGTTACAATGCAATTCGACCATGTCCATAAGTTCTTTCTTCTCCTCCTCAAAGGTCTTCCTCAAGTTACCCCTACCTCTTGTACATGGGCCTTTTGCCTCATCTTTTTTAACCTTCTTTCCCTTCCCCTTTGAATATTAGTCCTTCTCCATCAAAGCAAAGTAAAGTTGATCTTCCCTTAGTTGACTTATCTTGCGAAGAAGGACCTCCAGATACTCAACACTGTTCTTAACTGAACTATGGCTAACTTGCAGTAGCTTATTGATGCTGCATTAGTTTCATTAAAATTTCTTCTCTCCATAAAGGAGCACTCTAAGTCTATTCTTTCAATCAAAATATTTGAGGAAGTATGTTCAGATTGATGATACACTTGGCTATTGATGTATAAGTAGAGGATTTTTTGGTTGTAGTTGAATCTCATGCTTTACATCCCTTCTTGGTGGAAACCCTCTTTGATTTATGAACACTTCATGAAAGGATGACAAGAGTTTATGCAAGACTTTAAATTTAGAGTTAGTCATGGTAGAAATTCCCAATCCATATTCTTTCTTATCTTTAAGTAGAAGAAAAAAAAAACTAATTAATTTCTTAAATTAAATTAGTGGCTTAGTTAGAATTTACCATAGCTACTTTAAGCCTACTTTGGCACCCTTTGATTGTGTAATTTATCCCATCGTTGACCCATTTGTATTTTTAACCCTTCACATGAAAATGACACCCATAACATTAATACGAGGACTACTGAGAACAATATTAAAAGCATTGAGAGAAATAACATATACTTTAATCCCGTTTATGTATTGTGTTAATCCCAAATTTAACCTTGCATGTTTTTGTTACTCGTAGCTCTAAAACCCTTTTCATCCATCCTAATGAGTATGAATGTAGATATTCATGTGTTTTGATTATAAGGGAAAAATAGGTTTTGAAGGGACTTGAAACCCTTTACAACAAAACAGATGAAAAGATGCTCATAGATAAAAACATTGAACCATCATCAGCAGCCAACAACAAAACAACATCCAAAAAATAGAAACCCAACAACAAAGAAATAGTAACAAAAAACAACACAAAAAGAGACACTATTTCATGTTCTTTAAGGAGATAGCCACCTCAATCTCCTGGTTACAATGCAATTCGACCATGTCCATAAGTTCTTTCTTCTCCTCCTCAAAGGTCTTCCTCAAGTTACCCCTACCTCTTGTACATGGGCCTTTTGCCTCATCTTTTTTAACCTTCTTTCCCTTCCCCTTTGAATATTAGTCCTTCTCCATCAAATTTGCAAAGTAAAGTTGATCTTCCCTTAGTTGACTTATCTTGCGAAGAAGGACCTCCAGATACTCAACACTGTTCTTAACTGAACTATGGCTAACTTGCAGTAGCTTATTGATGTTTGCATTAGTTTCATTAATCTTAGCCTCCATTTCAAAGAGGCGCTTCTCACACAAGGATTTAAAATCCATAAAGGAGCACTCTAAGTCCACTATTCTTTCAATCAAAATATTTGAGGAAGAACCTTTCGGCATGTTTTTCATTTTCTCTTTCAGACCCTTGATCTTGATATTCACCCTATTAAATTCTTGTAATTTCCACTTGGCTAGCTTAAACGTGCATGTAGCCCCCGAACAAGCCATATCCAAAAGCTCAAACATTGAAGTATTGTTGTCATTTAGGTATGAGAAATCCTTAGAGAGAGGGTTCACCTTTAGTGGCTTTGGCTTTCTAGGACTCATATTAACCCCCTCATCCTCATGCATAGACTTCCCACTAGAAAGCTCCACACTAGGCGATTGTCGAACAGGGCATTCATTGATTTCAACAAAAGTATCCATAGCACCCTTCTCCTTACCCTAGTCCTTGGTACCATTCAAATCACCTTTCACAACCTTTTTTTTCAACTTCACAATTTGCTTGGATGTCTTTTGTGGCATTTCCTTGGCTTCCTTATCCACAACATTAGAGGTTACGACCATCCGCAACAGGATCCTGACCATTAAACTCATTATTTCCCTTAGACTGGGAACCACTAGTAATGACATCGGTATCATTGTGTTTGTAGACCATCAGATATTCATGTGTTTGTAGACCATATTTTGATTTATTTTTTTGAAATGAGATTACATTCTGAACTAGATATACCAATGCATTTATGTTAGCCTCATTAATGTAACTTCAAAATAAAAATTTTGTTCATCTCCTCAAGTTCATCTCTTTCCTTAATGGCCATGCATCTAAGCTTATCATCTAGATTTCAACTATCCTCTATTTCAATACCATCATTGTGGATGGTTAGCATAAATTTTATGGTTTCATCCTTTTATATTCCCTTATTCTTAATTTTAGGATTTATTGTAGGATTAAGCTTCCAAAAAATTTAATTTATGTTCACATCTACCTTACAATGACTATAATGATACATTATGTCCTTTTTATCCTCTTTTTTAATAACACTGTTAGCTTTATTTACTTTTTAATTATCCCTATCTTTACCTCTATGTTTAAGAGATTCAACTTCACACCTCTTATCATCCTCCGTGTGGCAAGATTGGACACATGCCTCATCCAAGTCCCTTGTATTGGTAGTGACTACCCTCCATTAGATGAGGGAATGGAGCTTTTTGATAGTCTTTGTCATCATGTCCTCCTCATATAAATCCATATTGTTTGTCACAATTTACTAATAGAAGTTTGTAATGTAGTCTCACACACTTTGACAATTTTTTTACATAGTACATAAATTTAATATTTTAATCCACCTTATATACTATGTAATATAAATTACCACAAAATGATTCCTTAAATTCTTCCCATTTGTTAACAATAGGCTTATTCCTCTTTTCATGATTATCAACATAATATTTTGACTATTTAAGAGGATGCCCCTCCATTTTAAGGCTATCGAAGTTAATTCATTGTGCCCTACTTATTTTATGCACATTAAAATATACTTCAAGTTGTTTTGTCCAAATATCTAAAATATTTGTAGTTATTTGGTCATCACATGATTTAATTTCTACTTTTATCTCTACATAAAAATGGGCTTATATTTTTCTCTATCCTCATTTGCTTCTTTCAATAATTTTTCTAATTAATTTCCCCTTCCTCACTAATTCCCATTTTCTGGCAAGTGCTTTTACTAAATCCCTTTTAGAATATTGTTCTTACATCAATTTACCTTGTCACATAACTAAACATTCTTGTTGTTGCCTTTGCCATTAATTTTTTGTAAAGTCCTTTGTATATGACATCCAAGTGAAATCACTCCAACATTCAACTCTTCCATGGCTACCCTTTGAGATCTTGTTGAAACTATCATACAAAACCCTTCACGATCCCACAAGAATCAAATCACTTGGATAACAAAATTGGTTCATAAAATCTTAAATCTAGAATTCAAGAATCATATAATATTTAAATTACTTGCCACTTGCTTGTGCAAGAGAAAATTTCTTAAGATTAGATAAGATTATCATCAAAACATAAATTAAATTTACAACTCACATAAAATTTATATTTTTATCCTAAAAACCCCAATGTAGAGAAAAATCAATTTTATGGGAATGGTAATGGCCTTGCTACCTTATCTTGGAAATTTAATTACAATATTTGGTAGTCCATTTCTATACTCTACTTCTATTTATCTCCTTTTCCTTATAAATAATTGAATTCTACAATATTTCTTTATTTATTCAATCTTCAAAACACGCTTATTAACAAATGGCAATCCCCTAGAAGAATTGCCACATATATAGGAAGTGAAAATGATGGATGCGTGATTTAGATTATGAATTTTTAGTGCTCGCTATTAGTGTTCTTAAATTGGTTGAATACGTAGTCACGAGCCTAATCAAGTTTCTATCATAATTATGATCTCGTCTACTTGCATTTTTCTATGAATTTCTATTTTTAAACCAAATACTATACCTCAATTTTATTATTGATATTTTGATTTATCATACATTTTATAGATCCAAAATTGATAAGAAAATGTGCATTCTATATTTTTATCATTTATTTTATGCCACTTTGTGTCAATACCCCAAGTACTTGTTCCTAACATGTGATTTTGACTAGTTTGAGACTTCCACCAACCTTATTTCCCATTTTTCTTTTATAAACATAACTTACCCCTTCTCAAACATTATTTATCTCTCAAATTATCAAATTATATCCTAGGTTCAAATATATTCCCATGGATTTGAATAAATTCACTTTTGCAACTAAGAATTTGACCCACAATTTAAAAAACTATTTTTTTTCCAAGCCTAAGCTAACATATTTCCCACTAGTTGTTGTGTTCTAAATCTTGTTCCAAAACCTTTAAATTGTGCACCTATGTCAATCATAAAATAAAAGCACCCCTAATTCACTTGATCATCTATAATATGATCCATATATCCCTAATCACTCATAATCACCCTCTACTAGCATTATGCATCTCAAAATTTGCCATGTCCCTTTATTTTCCATAATCTCTGTTATAGTCAAGAATGCCCATTTCCTATCACCAGAATCCCCCTTGATCCAAATTTTTGTATGAGTTATTCCCCTCCATTTCCTATGCATTTTCTTAAGATCCCTAAACTTTAAGTATGGATGCATAGCCAAATTTCTAAGCCAGTGCAAGGTGTCAGAGTTGCAAAGTTTCCCTTCCTGGCATGACTTTCCTCCCAAGTCCACTTTCTTTTGTACTTCCATTGGGGTTTCAAACTTTCCCATTTAGGCATACCTTATGACCATCCCTTTCCTTCACTCCCTTCTCCTAGTAGGTTATCAAACTTGTCCATCCTATCATACATCTCCACCAAATTCCACTCCTTCACAAACCTTTGTTGGAGAATCAAACTTTCTCTCACAAGCATGTCTCCCTTATGAACCTCGATCCTTAATGTGTGGTATTCAATCATAAGGTATCATCGACACACCAAATCTAACCATTCATTCCATTTCTCATTGTTCATCCCACCTATCATGTGATAATTTAGTGTATCATATGCTTATTCTCAACATATGGCTTTAGCTATGGTACAATATCTCCAACAACATTATTTACTTAGACGACATGGATCAACATGTATTTCTCATCATGGGAGATGAGTATTATTCCATAGCCACCATTAATGTGGTAGTTGGGGTTTTTGGTTTTATATCTTCATGTTATTAATTCTAAGAGTTGTTTCAAGTTTCAAGTATCTTCCTCCATACCTCTCTGGTACCTTTTTATGCATGTGGATGCAAAGTTTAGTTGTGATTCAAATACAAATGAAACTGGTAGGCATGGGTGCTCTCTGTTATATACTAATAAGGAGATATTGGTATTTAATGTAGGTTTTGACACTATTTAAATGGGTATTAAGTATTCAAACTAGAGATAAAAAAATGGTTATAAAAATTATTAAAAACCCTAAACCAAAGTTATTTTGTACCCTATCATTCAAGCACATAATCTAAGGATGAAAACCATCATATTAACAAAAAGACAAATGATGAAAATCCTAAAGATTTAATGCACCAAAGGATGAAAACCTTGTTGCCTAAAGGATTAGTTCTCACCTAGAGGTCATGTTTAAGCTTTAATGGTAGCCAATATTGACGATATTGAGTTTTTATGACACTTATAGTTGTCATGGATGTAAGAATTTATATTTAAATTTGGTATGGCTAATGTAAAAGCATTTTAATATTTTTTACAATCCCATTTAATATAGAAGATGAATTATAATATGGGTTCCTTATAAGCATTATATCCTCAGTTTGTTGTTGCAACAATGCGAACATGAGTTTGTTATTATTGCAACTACCATATTTTAGTTTATTATTGATGTGGTAACAATGTTCTATAAAGAATTTCTAGCCCATTTAATATAAGTATACTTTATAGTTTATCTTCCATTGTGGGTTTTATTCGTGAGATTTGGGTTATCCATATAAATACAAGAATGAAACATAATTTTTGTGGGTTTTCTAGATTTGGGTAAAATAGATTAGGGTTTACCCTCTTAAGGCTTGATGATAAATTTTGAAGTGTAATAATGGGATATTAAATTTGTGTAAATTTCAATATAATCTAGGGTCTTATAAGGTTTGGTTTTAGATATTTCTGAGTTTTTAATGTTGCAAGTAAACATTGATGCAAATTAAGGTTTATATAGTTCATATTTAAATATTTTCAAGTTTGTAGTATTATTTACTCTAAATTTAGCATGAGACATTGTAGTGGTATCAAAGCTAGTTTTCCTACCAGCCTGGAAATCATGAGATTCCCAAAGATGCTAATGTTTGGTGGAACAAGCTCTTTAAGAGCCAATGGTATAGAGAACAAAGGTGATGATTACAAAAAGTAGATAATAGTGGTTGGGTTAGTTGATAGACCTCCTAGATACACTTTCTTTATTATAGAAGATAAGTTTGATGCTAGCTTGTATGTATCTTAATAGAGCTACAAAAAAAAAAACTTTTCTACACTTCATGGTATTGATGAAGTCATTAGTCAAAGAAGTCACAAGGTGGCTTGTAAGGTACCAAAATCTACCAAAAGATTTAAAGACAATTTTTCATTTAGAAAATATGTACATTTCTCCTTCTCAAATTTCCCAACACAAAAAAGAATAGGAGGTACAAATAGATAGGAGAACCAACAGAGAGGGATCAAGAAACTAGAGAAAAGACTACAATCATAGTGTGTGCAAGAAAATATAACTATGATTGAAACATCACAGGACAAGGGAAAGTTAGAGGTGGTTAAGGAGGAGATAAATGAATGTGAAAGACAAAGTGTTCTTGTAGGAAGAAGAATAGTTAAAACCAAAGCCCAAAAAATCCATAAAATACACTATAATATTAGAGAGATCAGTGTATAGAAATAAATTTCATTACAAGGCACCTTTTTGTCATGAGAAAAAGAAGAGATCTCATGTTTCAAGGAAGGAAGATGATACCAAAAATGAGATTAGAAGAAATAAACTTTGGTTCTCATGCAAAAAAACTTGGGAACCAAACCACAAATGTTGAAGCAAAGAAGAGGTGAAACTAGAGAAAGAATTAGATAAGTATGATAAAAAGCCTAAAGTAATGGTGAATGTAGAGGACCTTGCACTTGATGAGGAAGAGAAAGAATAGAGATTGCAGAAAAAGGTTTAATCAATTAGATAGGAGAAAATGAATACATGAATCCCTTATATGAGGATGCAACAACTTTGGTCCAAGAAGCAGGAAGAGTAAGGTACACAACTCTTGGTAAAGAGTATCTAAATCCTTACCTTGAATAAAAAATTATGACAACTACGCATGATTTAGAGGATAAATTGAGGTTGAAAGGATGTGAAAGAACGTAAATTGTAGAAAAATATCCCATGCAAATGAATTGTATGGAATCTAATGTAGGAAAGGATATATCTTTTGAATTTTTATAATGCATTCCAACAAAGTGTACATCTTAATAAAGTTGAGGAGAAAGAATCATTTGCTGAATGTATAAGTGAGAAATTTGTTCCTTTTCAATCCACACACATAAATCATCCAAAATTTTATGAGTTACATGATATTGTGAAAAAGAAAGTGAAAAATATTTTGAGTCCTCAAGTTAAAGGTGTTGTTATAATATAAAAGTATGAGTTGATAGCTTGAATAATTATACTAAAGAATATGCATTTAGAACTACCCCATATAGTTATAGTTTTAAAATATGGAGCCATAAGAATATTTGTGATGATGTCAAGGTTTTTTTTTTGCTTTGTAAGAAATTATTTCTATTAATATTTAGAAGAGGATTATAGTATTTGTTTACAGATGAGAGCATGCCTAGTGCTCTCATTCCCAGCATTCCAAAAAAGGAGGTCGAACCAGCTTACAAAGGCCTCTTAGGCTATTCTACAAAAAAACCCACTTATAAATTTTCCTTACTAGACCATAAGTTAACATTGAAAAAAGGTCAAAATTTAAAAAACATGAACTTATACAACCCCATTCTCTTGAAGATAGTTTATAAACTCTCTGACCCATGCGAAATATTTGACCAGCCCCCTCTAAATCCCTTGTTCGATGTGGTAGCAAATCATCACCTTTGATGTCCAATAGGAAAGGGTATAAATTGACCACCATACCCAAAGCATTGAGCAAGCCTATCTCACGTGGGCTTGGAATGCTAACACCCAACTGAGCGACACCCATCGTCTCCTCTAGACCACCCAACAACTTATGCTTCATCAAATTCCTTGTAATTTCTAGGACTTCATTCTTTGGTAATTGAAGTTCTAGTATCCCTACCACAAACTTGGAAGTGATATCTATTTCTACCTTGTATCTTTCCTCAAACAATAAAAACACATGCCCTAGAATCAGCTTCACCGCACCAAGTGCCAAGAAATCACTCTCAAGCAATATCCTTATCAGCCTCAACTCAGAGACTTCCCCTAGAAAGGCCATTTTCCTTCAAGAGCTGACCAATATTATTGATGTGTCAATTGCTCTGCCCACGTAAAACACCAAAATAAATTGATTGATCGACCATCAAATTCAACTTTTAAAGAACAATTCACTTGTGCCAAAACTTAGCAATTAAAAGCTTGAAATGATTACAATATTTTCATGCAATATTTTTGGACTATAAAATTCTCCCTCATGCCCCTTGCATGGAAAAGAGTATACTTAATTAATGCCACACTATATACACCATGAGTTGGCCCACGTGTTAGGATGCTTAAGCAAGCTTGATTAACAAGAATTTCTAATTAATTCATCTCCCCCATCAAATCAACACAAATTGGAGATATTGTTTGATATTAGCATTAATTTTAGGTCCTGGCACAAAGAACCCCCAAACATGACAAGCTTAGCAACTTGTGCCAAACTTCCACCTATCACACCATTGTGCCTCCTTACAACAAAGCTCGGAACATAAACAAAAAGTAGCACTAAGGCGCCATGTGTAAACGTATCAACCTCAGTCCTACCACTTGTCCATGTAACACATCCACCCCCTTCAAAAAATAAGCATGACACCCAAGGGTAGACGGTCACCACACACATCCAAACTCTAAGGATCCAAAGCAACCAAATGGGTGTCACCTATCAACCTAGTGCAAATCCTCTCAACAAAGTTTAGGCTTAGTGCCTAAACGTGCACATAGATTCCACTTGTCAATATGATTCTCCACACTGCAACAATACATATGCTTTACATCAAAGAAAGCAAGCAAGCAAGCACCACATATACCAAGGAGTAATTTTGAATCCCAATTTCCACCTAAATTACACCAATCCTCTACAATTACCAAAGGTACCAAATCACCAAATTAGGCCGCACATCCTTAGCAACAACCTCCAAATCCTTTTGGCACTTGTGTCCACCGCCTAAAACCACAGACATCGACCACTAAACCCTTTGAGAGTAGAGAAAGGATTGTTTCTTGGCAACCCCATCCATGCCAAGATTAGCTATTTTTTCCACCTTTGCATTAGCTTCTTTGTGTGTGTTTACTGACAAAGTGTTTGAACTTCCTCAACATACCAATATCCCTTTCCACCAACCTTCGTAATTTCCAATTTAAAATCTTACCCGACCGAAGAGTGCTTATCACCAAATTCGAATCTCCTTCCACCTCGACACTTTTGCACTTAAGCTCTAGGCAAAATTGAAGCCCTTAAATCACCGCCTGAAGTTCTACTGCATTATTCATCCCATCCAGAAGAGGGGTCGAGATTTCTCCCACAAAATCCCTTTTCCAATTCTAGATTATGCATCATGCCTTTGATCTTCCAGGGTTCCCTCTTGACACCCCATCAAAATTCAGTTTGACCCATGACTAGTCTAAGGGCCTCCAAACCACCTTGGCATGAGGCTCTTGTTGTCCAATAGCTCCTTGATTCCCAAATTCTAGAATCTTGAGACCAAACCACCCAAGTCTCACCTTCGCATCCCAATCTATAAATTCTAATTTTTGAGGATTCAATCTTGAAACTCTACTATTCACAACCTTTGCTATGACTGCCTCCACCTTGTTTCAAAAGGATGGCATATTCATCATCTCATTTTACCTTGGAATATCCTTCTATTCCTCTCTTTCCATAGCTCCCAGATCATAATGGATGGGTTTATTATCAATATGCATGAAATACATCACTCTCCTTCTTAATAAGGGCCATTATTTGAATGGGGACAAAATGTCATTCAGAAGAGCACCAACCCAACCCAATTTCACACACAACCACCTCCAATGTTCACTCCTAAGCAAAGGGACATCTAAGCAATAGGTGGTTAGCTTCTTTCTCACTTGATTTTCACATGATCACACACCACAATGGACCATGATAGAACATTCTATTAAACCTATCCGCAATCAAAATCCTCCATTGGATTGTGGTCCAAGCAAAGGCCCCAACTTTCTAAAGGTATCTACTATCCCAACATAATTTCCATGGAAGTGAAATCCTCTCATCCTACCTCCCAAGCATCAATAAACCATCCTTAGTGTTGTACTTCCTTGAGCTAGAAACAATCCAAACTAGCTTTTCTTTACCCTCTCTAATCATTATTATTCTCTTTAAGAATCAATTGTAGTTATGTGATTTCAATAGTAGGAAAATTTAGCCTGCTGAAGTCCTTCCATTGCCAATTGTTGATCCCTTCAACATAGTTTATCACTAAGTAATCTCTCACATTCATTCCCCAGAGATGTGATAATATACCTTTCGTTTGTTGTAGGTATGCCAAACTATCTATTATCAGGTACTCCCCCCACAAGTCATCCCAAAATAGCATTGTACTACCATCATGAATGTCCCAAGATAAGAATTTTGTAATTAGTGGCCTACACTTCGACGTGAAATTCCAAACTCTTGATCCTTTGGGGAGTGAGTTTGCAGTGAGGATGTTGCATTAATTGTTATCCCCCAAGTACTTTTTATGGAGAATCTAAGCCCATTTCAACTTTCTTTCTATACACATCTTTCAAATCAGCTTAGCCCCTAAAGCTTTGTTCTGTCTCAAAAGATCTCACAAACTTGTTCCCCCTGCCTCCTTCACCTTGTAAACCCTATCCCATGCTATTAGTGTGTAATTTTTATTTTCTACATTCCATTTCCAAAAGAATTTCCTCATACTTGGGTTTGAAGCTTGACAAGTCCCCTTGGGTAACGTCATACATGACATTAAATAAATTGGGAGTGCAAAAATAATAGATTTAGCATAGCTAATCTACCAACCCAAGATAACCACCACCCCTTCCATGAAGATATCCAACTATTTACCTTATTTATCAAAGGATTTCATAACTTTCCATAACCCACTCGCTTTTCTAAAGGCAAGCCAAGGTGTGTGCATGGCAGTTGTCCTTTCCTAAATCTCAGGACTCTTAAAATCTATTGCTCTTCACGTGGAGGAGTATGAAAAAATAGACTTGTGATTTCACCTCACTTACCTCTTGACCTGAGGCCTCATAGTAAAGCTCTAGAATCTCCTTTAGCTTGTGAGTTTCACAACATTTTTCAGCCCCGAAAAGCATAGTATCATCCGCAAACTACTGATGAGTCACAATCGACACATTGCTTGTTACCTGAATTCCCTCTAACTTCCCAATGCTTGTTGTGACGCTAAAATTCGTCTGTAACACCTCAAAAATGATAATGAACAAAAAGGGGGAGAGAGGATCTCCCTGTCTGATCCCCCTCGATGCTTCAAAGAAGCCCTCTGGTGTGCAATACAAAAAGATTGAAAATTTGGGGCTAGCAATACAATTGAACACCTAGTTTACCCATTTATTGTCAAACCCAAAGGCCTACAACACCCTGCACATAAACCTCCAATCCACCCGATCATATGCTTTTTTATATCTAATTTCAATAACATGCTCTATTTCTTGGTTTTTTGAATAGAGTGAATGGCTTCCTGTAAAATAATGACTCCTAGAATTGACCTCCTAGGTACAAACCTTGTTTGCTCCTCCAAAATTATCACTGGAAGAATTTTTTAAGTCTATTTGCCACTGCTTTCTCCATGATTTTGTACAATGTATTGCAAAGAGCTCTGGGTCTGAACTCATCTAAAGATGATGGCTTCTCCTTTTTAGGTATCAAAGTATGGAGGTGTTGTTCAATTCTCTCAAAACCATTCCCAAGCTTCTTGTTTCTTTTATGGTTGCAACCACTTCACTTCCCACTGTGCTCTAACATTTTTGAAAAAATCACGTCAAAAAACCATCTGGTCTAGGAGATTTATCTAGATGAAGCTAAAAATTTCCAACCTTAATTTCCTCTATCATGAATTCACTCAACATCTTGTTCTTCCCTTTGTTTTTTTTTTTAAAATAGGAGGTGTTTAGCCTATATATTTATATTAATATAAAATATAACAAAAATGTGACAAGAGTATCAAATTGCCAGCTGAAACTTGGCAATAAACTTACAAAAATTACCCATGATGGAAGCCCCTATTCTGTAGCAACACTATTCCCATACAAAATACCCAGATTCAGAACTAAAACCACTGTCATCCCCATAAGCTATATATTGAAACTCTATAAACTAACTATTGAGGTATGAAATAAAATAAAATTCCCCAACAACTAACAACTAAAACATTATAACTGTGGAAGTTCCACACAGGAACAAACAAAAAACCCCATCAAACTTCATTCCTCCATAGCAACCGACTCGTTCTCCCCCTGGCTTTCAACAGGAGGCTCCAATTCCCTAGCTCTCTTGCGGCCTACATACACTTTCAAACCCATTTCTCTACTCATTTCTCCTGCTGCTACATGTCTATTCTCTGCGTTTGCAAACCTCTTTTCCACATCTCTGCTTATTCCTCTTGTTGATACATGTCTATTTTGTGCGTCTACAACCCTCTTTTCCTCATCACAAGGTTTCAGCAGTGTGTTTTCTTTCTAATTTTGCTTTTTCCCATAATTGGGGTTTCTTTGTACAATCAAACATGTATGAGAATTAAGGAATGAAATAGAAAAATCTTTGTTTTTAATGTCCATTTCCAACTAGGCACAAACATAATGGGAATTCTTTCTCAAAGCTCGTTTTGTGGGACCAACCTTGAACCTTCTCTGTTATTTAACAAATTTTCAAAATAGGTGACTGCTTCCCTGGTGATGTCCTCAAGAAATTCAACACTCATGTCATCAGCTTCTCATAGACTTATAATTCTATTAACTTCTCTATGAACCTTAGTGCTATTATGGAAGTATTTTGTATTCTTATCCTCCTTCGACATCTAGATCTCCTTGGATTTTTTCCACTAATACACTTCCTCTTTAGCTTGAATCTCCTCGTATTCTTTGAGAAACTCTTTTTCCTTTAGGCACTTTTCACTGTCCATTCTTGAGGATAATACCACTTCATTTGCAGTTCATAACTCTTCTTCAAGCCTATATTTAGATTCAAATATATTTTTGAAATGTGTCATATTCTATTCCTTTAGTTGTTGCTTGAGGAGCTTCAATTTTGATACCACACCAAACATCTTCGCACCCTCGACTTTCCATCCACTCCACCATGTGTCAATCAACCCTGGAAGATTTTGATCTTTAAACCACTTATTTTTTAAATTTAAAGGGGCATCTCACTGGTCTCTTTTCGCTCATTATTTTCAGCTTGATGGGATAGTGGTCTAACCTCAATTGAGGTAAAATGCTACCTTCAAAGGTGAATGGGAAAGCTCCCATCTTACCTTTAAACAAAAATTGGTCCAATTTTTCTGCAATGTGACTGAAGCACAACCTCTAATTTGTCCATGCGTATTTCCCATTTGCCATCTGAATTTAAAACAAACCATTTTTCCTTAAAAAGTTCTCAAAATGCACTCGAGATTAATACTTTCTTTGCATACCCCCATTTTATCCTCACTGTGTAGGATCGCATTGAAATCACCCCCTAAAATGTAACATTCTGAAAATACCCTGCTGCAAAAAGCACCAAGCTCCGCCCATAATTCCCTTTTCTTAATGCAACTTGCAGGGCCATAAATATTCATCAATGTATCATATTTGATGAAAGACTTCTCACTTTGCAGGCTAACCAATTGCTCAATTTTGTAACCTTTTCTATATAAACAACCTGAGGTCTCCAAACCATTAGCAGACCCCCCGAGGCACTTGCGGCTTCCACTTGTTCAACCTTCCAAATTTTTCATTTCTTCTTAAAAATTTCCACTTCTATATTGCTTAATTTTGACTCCTTAATCATGAAAATGTCAGCCTTTGACACCTCCATGAAGCACCTTAGCAATCACTTTTTGTTAGGGGCATTTAAGCCCCTAACATTCCATGATATGATCCTCATTGTTCCTTGGGAAGGGTACCACCCTTCCCTAATCTTAGCATCATGGTGGGTTTTTGTTGGCCTTCTGCATCGTCATCCATAACCCTCTTCTCTATGTTTGATAAACTACCTTTCCTCCTACCATCCCCACAGTCAAGTGATTTCCTAGCTTTATTCCTTAATTTTAATCTCATTTTCCCCTAAGTCATTGAGGTGGCTGGGAAATCTACATTGTCTTCTGGTGATGCAACCTTTTCCTCCATCTCCCAAACCTCCTCTTCTTTTAAAGGGTTGTTGTCCTTCAAAACTTTTCCCTCCATACTACTACCATCATCCTCACCCATATCTGGGTTCACTGCTTCTTCCTCTACGAGGGCTACATAACTCATTAGTTCATATCCCACTCCCATAATTTCCTCCATACCCAAAACTTCCTCCCTGGTCCCCTCCTCTTCTTGTGGTTTTGGGAACCAATGTAAAGCCTTGTCTGCATTCTCCTTTGTAGCCAAAGCTTCCTCCTCTACATAATCATAACCCCCATCCTCCTACAAAGTAACTTGTTTTGTTTCCTGACCATGGATTTCCTCATTCATTAGCATTGCCCCACCATTCACAACTCCACTACCTGACTCACCCAAGCATCCAAAATTCAGCTCCAAAGCCTTGTTCATGGCCTCACATTTTGAAAAGGTGGGGACCTTGTTGACAAAGAGATCCCAATATATCTCCTATAACCACTTACCCTCCTCCATAATAATTTTTAGTTCTTCCAAACATTCTTTACCTAGACTAATTTCTACACAGATTCTCACCCGAGTTGTTACACCCCAATTGTGTAATTACTATTTACTATTACTATGTACAATAAAGTTTGAATGTAATGTGAATTTAGTGGATGAATAAATTATACTTTTAGTTTGTTATCACTGCTTTATGAATGAATGCCATCTCATTTAATATTATATGAAGGAATGAATTTATGTGATTGGATGGATATTGTGTTGATATTCTAACTTTGGAGATGTATTGTGTATATTGCATATTTTGTGAACAACTGACTATCATGTGCAAGTGTTAGTGGTTGCAAGTATATGTTAAATTCCTATAGGCGGAGGGGAAGTATCACTCAGGAGAAGGTCTTGGTCGGGTAACCAGTATAGTAACCTATCTGAGCTTACACACACCACAGTAGAATAATTGAGTCGGGTTATTAAGTGGGAAGTTGGTAAGTCATCTCTAGTCAATATGTCTACATTAGTAAGAGTCTTGTTTACTTTTGAGTGCATTATTGGGTGGTATTTATCTTTTTGATCTTGAGAGTTCTTTCCTTCTTACTATGCTTGTATTAATATGCAGAACATATGAGAAATTTGTATACGCACACACATGAATGTCGATGATAGAATAGACACATGAAGGAACGTGTACATGAGGGTACATAGGTAGACGTATCTATGCACACTCATGCATGAGTTGCTTATGCGCATGGAACTATCTAATGGTTCTCATGACATGTATATGTATATGTATAGATATATTGCTCGTAGGCTCTTATCAATACCATAGTAATTGTATGTGATTTTGGTATAAGAATCGAATGTGTATATATATAGTGTATATACATATATCCATATACGTGTAAGGTGGAAAATGGACATGCCCATATGAATGTATCAATACATGTATACATATGTATGCATGTACATAGAGCCATATATATATATATATATATATATATATATATATATATATATGAATATAACAATGTGATTGCTATCTTGATGTATTCATTTGTATATCGATTATATATACATGCTTTATTGACGTAGTCGATAATGGTTATATCTTCCAACATGCCACTTGCTTATCGCGTGTAAAATGTGCTTATGTATAGCTATGCAGCATGTATATATGTGCTCTATAATATCATATACATCATGCATGTATATATTTATGTATATAACCATACATGTATGTAATAATAATAATATATATATACATAATATACATATATGTATATGCTTTAATATAGCTATATATAGCCGTAATATATGTTATATAATATTATGTATATATATGTAATGTGTTATGTATATGTAAACTATTGTAATATACATTTAATACATGGCATGCATCCATATATGTATATATACTCTCATATACATATTTTATATATATATATATACATACATACTTATATATACTCATGCATACATATACTTATGTATGTATATATGTATATATGTATATATGTATATATGTATATATATATATGTGTATGTATATATGTATATATGTATATATGTATATATGTATATATGTATATAACACACACACACACACACACACACACACATATATATATATATGTATATATATGTTGTCCCTTGCTGTCATTGTTGGCATTAATGTCAAAGACAATAAGGTATCTTGCAGCATTGATAATGCTATACCTCTTGGCATATTTTTGATTTGAGTTAGTGATCAATTTATTGATCCTCGGTTAACCAAATTTATATCCCTACAAAGTTATAAAGCATAAGAATGGTGCTTCTTATACAAACCTTGGTATATTTTTCATTTGATGGTTATGTTCTTCACAAGGAGACTTTTAAATGATGAACACACCAACAAGGCATCATAGGGTTGATTATTTTCAAAAGTCATCAATCAGGCTTTGCAAGGTTTGAATGCATGTGGAAATAAAAGGATTGACATCGACATAATGATAATGTTTTTTCTTTATTGCCAAAGGTTAATGTTTTATTTGTGGATTTTATCGACACAAAGTCTTTACCCTAAATGATTACTCATTTTGAAGAAGACAGTGCAAGGAATGTGCAACCGTTTCTGGAAGCTTGGTGAATAATTGAAGGATAGCATGGTTTTGTGGCTAGCTACACAGGGAATAGTTTTTCAGACTACTATAGCAGTTATGGCTTATGTTGAGCAGCAAATCTGGTATTGTTGCTTCCTTAATCTACATATTTCTTGAGCTACCGAGAAGAGGTAAAAGTCTACTTGTTCTTTAAAGGTTTTTGTTTCACCTTTAAAGTTGGTTTGATAGTCGGGTTTTCCCAAATATTTATGTTGTGATTAATCTTATTTTAAACCCTAATCAGGTTCTCCAAAACACAGCCATTACTCCATTTTGCATGTAGTCTGATTGTGGATTATCCTGTATAATGAAGTGTTGATTTTATGAGGTTGTTTGGGTTTATATTTTAGTTACTCCATAACCCTTGTTTGGGTAAGTTAAGCAAACAATTTGTTTCTTCGGGTACAAACAAACATGTGTTAGCCATTATGCTAATTGTTAAGGCAAGTTGCATTTCAGGTATGTAGTTGAAGACAGTTGGTGTGCAGTTCAAAAACTATGCACATTATTTATGCTATGTTGAACACATTCACGGGTTGATGATTACAAAGAGATATATGTGGTTGTTGTTATCATACTTTATAAAGAGTTATTCTTCTTAGTGATGTAAAAAGCATTGTAACTTATGAGAATTTCTATCTGTACTAGCATTATCAAGATTTGAGAGCACTTGTAGTGCATTGAAATGTTAATTAAACTTATGCTTTTGAATCTCAAGTGATGCGAGATTAGAAGATGTTGTGAAGAGAAACAAAGGTGATACTTTGTGTATTATCAAAATAGTGATTGAAAAGTTGATATATAGCCAGTGAGGCATTTGAAATCTATCAGTGAGATAGTACTGTCAGTGAGACATATCAATCAGCCAGTGAGGCATTTCAAGTGGTTTTTATCCCCCTAGAGGGTTTTCCACTCAAGACAATTCTTGTGTCATCTTATGTGATTGTGTGGTTTATACTCTAATTCATTTTGCTTCATTTTGTTTAAAATTGAGTCAACTTGTAGAACACTGATTCACCCCCCCTCTCAGTGTTCATTGTACTCCAACAAGTGGTATCAGATCCAAACCCTTGTCTAGAGTTAAACTAGGGGATTCCTGGTAGGAGTACTAAATGGCAAGTCAAGAAGGTCTTTCAACATCCAGAGCACCATTGTTTGATGGTACTGGATATTCCTTTTGGAAGTTTAGAATGAGAATACACATAACATCTCTAGGTTATGAAGTTTGGGCTGCAATTGAGAATGCATATACTGCTACTGTAGCACCCTCAATAACTGATGAAAAAAGGCTTATGAATGTGGTGTAAAGGATACAAATGCCATTTGTTATGCTCTTACAGGGAAAATTGGCCAATATTTAAGGAGATGAATTTATCTTCGTGACATTAGTCAACCCTAATAAAAAACAGGAGGAAACAAATTCAGATCAATCTAATTCCAAATTTGATATTAAAGGAGAGCTAAAATTTGCTCTCATAGAAATAAAGAGGTTAAGAAAAGACGTCGTTATACAAAAATATCAAAATTAGAAAAATGTTGAACTCATTTATGATCTTAAACTTCAGAATGAAGAAACTACAAGGATTCTTGAGGTGACTCAATAAAAACTAAAGATCAAAGAAGATGTATGCTACTCTTTAGAAGCAGAAGTTGTTGGTTTTCAAAAGAAAATTGCTTCATATGACAAGTCATCTGATCTGCAGAACAAATAGAAAAATCACAAAGGAAAAAGTGGTCTTGAATCTTCAGAGGGGCAATTCTCAAATAATGTTGTTGTTGAAAAAGGAAAAACCATTGTAAGTTTTCTAAATATAACTTTCATTTCTTTGGTTACTGCTTTTATTGCAATCAATTTGGGCATAAAGAAAATGAATGAAGGGTTATGTCTAGGAGAAAGACTAGTTTTGTGAATTCTTTCCTTGCTTACTATGTGCTTGTATCCTATATGCAGAAGTATCACTATGAGAAGGATCTATGGTCGGCACACTTGATAATGAATGTCGATGATAGAATCTGACACTGAACACACACCACAGTAGAATAATGGTAGTCAAGTTGGGAAATAGGATTAGAGACTTGTATCTAGTGCACAGTTCTTTCTGCAAAGAATGTACGTCGAGAAAGACACATTAAGGAACTTGTACATATAATGGTCCATAGGGACTTATGCGCATTGAACTCAAGGATGACATGGTTCTTTTAACATTGTATTCATGGTTGTCTAATTTATATGTAAGTAGGTGGAAATACTTCATAAGAATTTATTGATTATTGTGAAAAACATGGCATTAAGAGGCAATACTCAACCTTCAGAACACCACAGCAAAATGGTGTTGCTGAAAGGAAAAATAGAACTGTGAAAGAAATGGCTAGAACTATGCTTCAAGATGCAGGTCTATCAAATACCTACTGGAAAGAGGTAGTTCATACTGTTGTCTATATCTTAAATAGAGTTCAGTTAAGAGTGAAAACAAAATTTACTCCTTATGAGCTATGGTATGGAAAAATAGCTAATGTTGGTTATTTTAAAAAATTTGGCAGTAAAGGCTTCATTAAAAGAGATAATGATAGTATAGGCAGCTTTGAATCACGCTGTGACGAAGGCATCGTTTTAGGCTACTCTACTCATAACAAAGCCTACAAATGCTATAACAAAAGATTAAAAAGAGTAGAAGAAAGTGCAAATGTCAAAGTTGATGAAATGTTGAATACTAATGAATATCAAACTCAAGATATTGATGATATATTCCACTTGAAAATGAACAAAAATCAGAACATGAACAAAAATCAGAAGAGAAGAGTGAACAAAATGTTCCTGAAGAACCTATGAGATCTACTCCTAAAAAGTCTTCCAGACTATTGGAGAAAAATCATCCTCAAGACTAGATAATAGGTGATAAAACTAATGGTGTTCAAATGAATATAACAATTGTGATTCTTTATCTTGAGTAGCATTCCTGTTTTGTTATATGGATTATATATACATTGCTTTGTTATTTATATAGTAAATACATGGATATATGTAACATATGCATAATATGCGATAGCAATAGCACCATATATATACATATATATATATATATATATATATATATATATATATATATATATGTATATATATATATGTATATATATGTCTTTCTTTATATGTATATATATTATGCTATGTTTTATGTAATAATGTATGTATATAATATATGTATATATGTATATATGTATACTGTATATATATATATATACATATATACATATATACATACATGTATATAATATGTGTTATGCTTATAATAATATATATGTATACATATATACATATATATATACATATATACATATATATATATATGTGTGTGTATGTTAACTCTTTATGTATATATGTTATATGTGTGTATGTAATGTGTATGTGTATGTAATGTATATATATATGTGTATAATGTGTAATGTATATATACATATATGCTGTATGTACATCTCATGTATACATATATATATATATATACATATATACATACACGTATATATACATATGTATATATATGTGTACATATATACATATATACATACACATATATATACATATATACATATATACATATATACATATATACATATACATATATATATATACATACATATATGTATGTATATATATATATATATATGTATATAACACACACACACACACACACACACATATATATATATATGTATATATATGTTGTCCCTTGTTGTCATTGTTGGCATTAATGTCAAAGACAATAAGGTATCTTGCAGCATTGATAATGCTATACCTCTTGGCATATTTTTTATTTGAGTTAGTGATCAATTTATTGATCCTCGCTTAACCAAATTTATATCCCTACAAAGTTATAAAGCATAAGAATGGTGCTTATTATACAAACCTTGGTATATTTTTCATTTGATGGTTATGTTCTTCACAAGGAGACTTTTAAATGATGAACACACCAACAAGGCATCATAGGGTTGATTATTTTCAAAAGTCATCAATCAGGCTTTGCAAGGTTTGAATGCATGTGGAAATAAAAGGATTGACATCGACATAATGATAATGTTTTTTCTTTATTGCCAAAGGTTAATGTTTTATTTGTGGATTTTATCGACACAAAGTCTTTACCCTAAATGATTACTCATTTTGAAGAAGACAGTGCAAGGAATGTGCAACCGTTTCTGGAAGCTTGGTGAATAATTGAAGGATAGCATGGTTTTGTGGCTAGCTACACAGGGAATAGTTTTTCAGACTACTATAGCAGTTATGGCTTATGTTGAGCAGCAAATCTGGTATTGTTGCTTCCTTAATCTACATATTTCTTGAGCTACCGAGAAGAGGTAAAAGTCTACTTGTTCTTTAAAGGTTTTTGTTTCACCTTTAAAGTTGGTTTGATAGTCGGGTTTTCCCAAATATTTATGTTGTGATTAATCTTATTTTAAACCCTAATCAGGTTCTCCAAAACACAGCCATTACTCCATTTTGCATGTAGTCTGATTGTGGATTATCCTGTATAATGAAGTGTTGATTTTATGAGGTTGTTTGGGTTTATATTTTAGTTACTCCATAACCCTTGTTTGGGTAAGTTAAGCAAACAATTTGTTTCTTCGGGTACAAACAAACATGTGTTAGCCATTATGCTAATTGTTAAGGCAAGTTGCATTTCAGGTATGTAGTTGAAGACAGTTGGTGTGCAGTTCAAAAACTATGCACATTATTTATGCTATGTTGAACACATTCACGGGTTGATGATTACAAAGAGATATATGTGGTTGTTGTTATCATACTTTATAAAGAGTTATTCTTCTTAGTGATGTAAAAAGCATTGTAACTTATGAGAATTTCTATCTGTACTAGCATTATCAAGATTTGAGAGCACTTGTAGTGCATTGAAATGTTAATTAAACTTATGCTTTTGAATCTCAAGTGATGCGAGATTAGAAGATGTTGTGAAGAGAAACAAAGGTGATACTTTGTGTATTATCAAAATAGTGATTGAAAAGTTGATATATAGCCAGTGAGGCATTTGAAATCTATCAGTGAGATAGTACTGTCAGTGAGACATATCAATCAGCCAGTGAGGCATTTCAAGTGGTTTTTATCCCCCTAGAGGGTTTTCCACTCAAGACAATTCTTGTGTCATCTTATGTGATTGTGTGGTTTATACTCTAATTCATTTTGCTTCATTTTGTTTAAAATTGAGTCAACTTGTAGAACACTGATTCACCCCCCCTCTCAGTGTTCATTGTACTCCAACAAGTGGTATCAGATCCAAACCCTTGTCTAGAGTTAAACTAGGGGATTCCTGGTAGGAGTACTAAATGGCAAGTCAAGAAGGTCTTTCAACATCCAGAGCACCATTGTTTGATGGTACTGGATATTCCTTCTGGAAGTTTAGAATGAGAATACACATAACATCTCTAGGTTATGAAGTTTGGGCTGCAATTGAGAATGCATATACTGCTACTGTAGCACCCTCAATAACTGATGAAAAAAGGCTTATGAATGTGGTGTAAAGGCTACAAATGCCATTTGTTATGCTCTTACAGAAAAAATTGGCCAATATTTAAGAAGGAGATGAATTTATCTTCGTGACATTAGTCAACCCTAATAAAAAATAGGAGGAAACAAATTCAGATCAATCTAATTCCAAATTTGATATTAAAGGAGAGCTAAAATCTGCTCTCATAGAAATAAAGAGGTTAAGAAAAGACGTCGTTATACAAAAATATCAAAATTAGAAAAATGTTGAACTCATTTATGATCTTAAACTTCAAAATGAAGAAACTACAAGGATTCTTGAGGTGACTCAATAAAAACTAAAGATCAAAGAAGATGTATGCTACTCTTTAGAAGCAGAAGTTGTTGGTTTTCAAAAGAAAATTGCTTCATATGACAAGTCATCTGATCTGCAGAACAAATAGAAAAATCACAAAGGAAAAAGTGGTCTTGAATCTTCAGAGGGACAATTCTCAAATAATGTTGTTGAAAAAGGAAAAACCATTGACAAGAACGGTAAGTTTTCTAAATATAACTTTCATTTCTTTGGTTACTGCTTTTATTGCAATCAATTTGGGCATAAAGAAAATGAATGAAGGGTTATGTCTAGGAGAAAGACTAGTTTTGTGAATGGAAATCCTTACAAATTCCTAAATAATATCAAATGCTATAAATGTAATGAACCGGGGCACATAACATTTTTTTGCAAATCTGGTTTGGTAGAACAACAAAATAAGATTAGTATGGAAACCTAAGAAAAATGATAAGGCCAAAGCTTTGGTTGTTGAAACAACTTTACATTATGTTAAGAAAAACCCTTGGGTTGTTGATAGTGGATGCTCTCATGATATGACTGGTGACAAGAGCAAGTTTGTTCACTATGAAAACTATTTAGGTGGATCTATAAGATTTGGAAATGATCATTGCATCCAAATCATAAGTAAAGGCACTATATTACTTGATAATGAAACTCCAGTGCATGATGTTTATTATAGTGAAGGGTTAACACAAAATTTACTCAGTGTCAGTCAAATATGTGATAATGGCTTTAGTGTAACCTTCTCTGCACTAGGATGTGAGATTAAAAAGAAGTTTGGTAAAACAATTGCAGTAGGATTCAGAACCAATGGTAATATTTATAATCTTCATGTGGATTCAAACAGTAAAAAGGAAAATAATGTTTGCTTCATGAGTCAAGTTGAGGAAACTAAACTTTGGCACAAAATATTAGAGCATATAAACTATGATAATCTGGTCAAAATCAGTAAGAATCAAAATGTAAGGAATATGCCAGTTCTTTCAAAACTAGATAATAATATTTGCAAAGAATGTCAAGAAGGCAAACAAACAAGAGTCAGTTTCAAGCCTAAAGAACACTCCTCTATTAAACCATTGCAGCTTGTACATACTAATTTGTGTGGTCCTATAAGGAAAAAATCTTTAAACAATGAAAAATACTTCATGCTTTTCATTGATGACTACACAAGGATGACATGGGTAACTTTCTTGAAACATAAGGCAGAAGCTTTTAACAGATTCAAAGTATTCAGGAAAATGGTTGAAAAAGAGTCTAATTTAAAAATAAAATGTCTTAGGTCAGACAAAGGTGGAGAGTATACTTCATAAGAATTTATTGATTATTGTGAAAAACATGGCATTAAGAGGCAATACTCAACCTTCAGAACACCACAGCAAAATGGTGTTGCTGAAAGGAAAAATAGAACTGTGAAAGAAATGGCTAGAACTATGCTTCAAGATGCAGGTCTATCAAATACCTACTGGAAAGAGGTAGTTCATACTGTTGTCTATATCTTAAATAGAGTTCAGTTAAGAGTGAAAACAAAATTTACTCCTTATGAGCTATGGTATGGAAAAATAGCTAATGTTGGTTATTTTAAAAAATTTGGCAGTAAAGGCTTCATTAAAAGAGATAATGATAGTATAGGCAGCTTTGAATCACGCTGTGACGAAGGCATCGTTTTAGGCTACTCTACTCATAACAAAGCCTACAAATGCTATAACAAAAGATTAAAAAGAGTAGAAGAAAGTGCAAATGTCAAAGTTGATGAAATGTTGAATACTAATGAATATCAAACTCAAGATATTGATGATATATTCCACTTGAAAATGAACAAAAATCAGAACATGAACAAAAATCAGAAGAGAAGAGTGAACAAAATGTTCCTGAAGAACCTATGAGATCTACTCCTAAAAAGTCTTCCAGACTATTGGAGAAAAATCATCCTCAAGACTAGATAATAGGTGATAAAACTAATGGTGTTCAAACCAGAAAGAAACTTGCTAATGTAAGTGATCAAATTTACTTATGTCTGATTTCATAATTTGAACCTAAAACATATATAGAAGCCAACAAAGATGATCTTTGGATCAAAGCTATGCAAGAAGAACTTGATCAAATAGAGAAAAATAGAACTCGGGAACTTGTCCCTAGACCCTCTGATAAAAATGTGATTGGGGCTAAATGGGTTTTTAGAAATAAGCTTGATGATAAGGGCAATGTGGTCAAAAATAAAGCAAGATTAGTCTGCAAAGGATACTCTTTGATAGAGGGTGTATATTTTGATGAAAATTTTGCTCCTGTGCCTAGACTTGAGGCCATAAGAATGTTCTTGGCTTATTTTGTATACACAAACTTTAAAGTTTTTCAAATGGATGTAAAAACTACATTTCTAAATGGTGATCTCGAGGAAGAAGTTTATATGGAACAACTTGAAGGTTTTGTATGTGCAAGAAAATAAAATCATGTTTACAGATTGAAGAAATCTCTATATGGCTTAAAACAAGCCCCTCAAGCATGGTATTATAAACTTGATACATACTTACGTGATCAAGGTTTCACAAAAGGTGCAATAGACAAAAACCTATATTTCAAAACAAAAGGTAATAATATACCGGTTGTTGTTGTCTATGTAGATGATATCATATTTGGAAGTGATGATTCTGATTTGTGCTCCGAGTTTCCTAACATTATGAAATCACAGTTTGAAATGTCAATGTTAGGTGAACTTTCATTCTTTTTGGGTTTACAAGTCAGTCAACTTGAAAAAGGAATCTTTATATCTCAAACCAAATATGCAAAAGAAATGTTAAAAAGGTTCCAAATGAATGAGTGCAAACTTGTTGGCACTCCTATGGAGACAAGCTACAAACTTAAGCAAGAAGTTGATCAGTTTGATGTGGAACATACAATGTACAGGTCCATGATTGGCAGTCTGTTGTACTTGACTACAACTAGACCTGATATAATGCACTCTGTGTGTTTGGTTTTAAGGTTTCAATCTTCACCAAAACAATCTCATTTAGAGGTTGTCAAAAGAATCCTAAAATATATTTCTGGCACAATTGATTTTGGATTGTGGTATCCTAGACATAATGATTTCACTTTAATTGCCTATACTAATGTTGATTGGGTAGGTTGTATAGATGACAAGAAAAGCACTTCTAGTGGTGCATTCTTCCTAGGAGGCAGATTGGTGGCTTGGCACAATAAAAAGCAAGATTTTGTGTCTCTATCCAATGCTAAGGCAGAATATATTGTAGCTGCTACTTGTTGCACACATGTACTTTGGATGGTTCAAACTTTGAAAGATATTAAAATTGATGTTTCTAAACCAGTGCACA